>OZ007498.1:169991873-170231873 GCA_963931805.1 Microdon myrmicae | reverse complement strand
AAAGAATGTAGTCAGCCTACTAGATCTTTATTAAGTAGTCGTTCGTATTTCGTTTGAATAAGTCTTCTACCTAGGAAAACCTTTAATGTGAGGGATATCAGCGCCCCTTAGGGAAGACGGATTACGCTCCAAATAAAAAATCTGACCGATTTTTTTTTTTTTTTTTTTATTACACTTCTCTCGGGAGAGGCGAACCTATAGCGCCGAGTGGGCGTCCCGAGATGCCATCAGAAAACGGTTACAGTTCCTCTTGAACAGCTGCAGGTTGTAACGATCCGGGAACACTCGCCCGGGAAGGGAGTTCCACAGCTTCCCCGCTCTGTAACGGAACAAGTCATGATGCAGGGATGTTCGAGCCGTCGGGAAATGAACCGCATACTGGTGCGATCCGTCGAATTGTCTTGTGGAGGGCATATAAACCGAATTGCGTGGAACAATACCACGATGATCACAATAGTACCTACGGGGATGTGGCACCGTTGATCCCTATGTGATTTCCTTCATTTTAGAAACACAAAGTACACATAGTGCCTATGTAGCCTGAGTAGAAGGAAAAGACGATCGGATTATTGGAGATCAAAAGAGCAACAGAATTTATGTTGATCAGAATGTAGTCTTAATATCCGTTTCAAGGACTTTTCATGATTATTTTCTAAGACGTTTCTCTAAAGATAATAAAAAACAAAAACGATGACAGGATCACGGAATTCATGTTAGGTTATTGTTGTTGCCTCCAATTCACATATAGATAATCATTCGATTGGGTTATTGATTTATTGAGCAGATTTTTCATTTTAATTTCAAGAATTATCCTCCGCGACCTGTTTCGTACAATAACCCAGTAACAGTATAATGAGGAGTTCGTCACAGAGCTCTTTTGAAATAACGACAAACACCACAACATGATTCGTAAAACATACATGTTTAAATTATATCATAAAGTAGCCGGTTAATCAGGATTTGACTAAAATAACATCAAGCTCTTGGATGCAATATCACGTTTATCGAGTAAATTCTTTTTATCTATCGATAGATAGTTCTTTGTTTTCCTCTTGTGAAACATGTCGTTAGAATATCTGTTCCTCTGAGAATAAAACTTCCTAAATCAAAGTGGATGTGAATGGGTATTGAATATGCAGGATTTATATATTGTCATTGCCGTAGAGTGAGACAACTTGAGGAACTGGAATCAATCTATTGGTGACAGGTTCCTCTTTAGACGGTTGAATCTGTTTAATGAGTCTTGCAGTTGTGGAGATGTATAAATCGTTTTAATACCGATGACACAAATATTTTACTTTCTATTTGACAGTCTTACTGAATAATTATTTTAGTAATTTGTCTTTGTAGTTTGAAAATTATTTTCATAGTAAAATCTTCGTATCGGGCTCGAACTCTTTTCAGTTACATGACAATGTGGTTGGCACTTGTATGCATAAAACATAATTTAATTTAAGTATTATAACAGCTAGTCGTTGGTTTAATGACAAGTATATATGTATATGAGTAATTACTTGCCTTAAAAAATAATTTGCGTGAAATCGCCGGAAAGAAAACAGAAGAGGGTTATGTACATAAACACGTTGTTTGTCTGACGAAGAAATAATCCGTAGAAATGGTTCAAAATATTTGGAAAACCTTTTGGGGTTGATACATTTCTATTACGGAACAATCAATCGTTTGCACCTGTTAAACAGATATAATATAAGGAGATTTCTATATTTTTATCGTAATTCTTGATGGTTGTTTGAAACAACTCCGACGCATTTTTCAGACAAAATATTTCGGGTACTAACTGAGTATTTGAAAATCATTTCATTAGGCCCACCAAATAGTTTGAGGTTGTTGTGGTTTTTTCTTTTTTTGCTCCAATAAAATATTGAAAATAAAGATGACTTACTTTACGGCATATTAATTATGAAATGACCTTGTGCTCTTAGCTAATATTTTGAATTATCATCATCATCGGCACTACAACCGCGAGCCGGTCTTCGGCTTATTTAGCAAGTCCTGAGGCTTGTTAAATTTTCCATAATGATTTGTTTTTTCCGGGCAAGGTCATAAGTCTTGCGCCACAGGCTCCCCGACGGGTAATCGAACACCGGTCTCCCGCGTAACAGGCGGGTATACTAACCACTGTACTAATTTAATTATTTTTAATAAATAAGAGCCGTTAAATCGATTTTGAATTAATGTAACACTTTATTAGTCCATTAATAACTTTTACCGTACACTTACTTACTTACTTATCGCTTGCTACTCGGCTTGCCTCCTACTTGATCTGCGTGCGACATATTTATACCGTTTCCTCATTCTGATTCAGCGTTTCATTTCCGTCCGTCCTGTAGCCTCGAATTTTCTACTGCTCATAGTCTCTAGTTCCCCAGTACTTTCTAGAATATTCTAGTACTGATTGTCATATGCGTCACAATATCAACTGTTGTTAGGTTCGTGTCAATAGAAAGAGAGAGTTGGTGGAGCTTTTTGTTCAATGTGACATTGAAGTGGTCCCAAGTTGTGCGCCCATAATCGGATATGTATCTGGTATGAGACCGGGACGGTTCATGAATGCGGATGATGTTGTCACACCGTTGTGATCAAAAACACCCGCCGATACTTGGGGAGAAGTGATTTGAGGAAGTACAAAAAATTTGTCCAGAATGGAGTTGTCTCGTGCACCAACCATAGGTGCGACTATTTCGAAGTTGAGAGTATGAGGGTATTTGGTGTACCATTCGTGGAAGTTTTTGTCGTTTGGGCGAGAGACAGAATTGTTCCAGTGGGGGTGTCTGGAGTTAAAGTCACTGCCTATGATGAAGAATGTATCCCCCGATATCTTCAGGACTAATGAAGCCATTATTGTTTATGTGAGTGGTATACGGAGTACATCAGGCGCAAGGCTAATAACCTTGCCCGGAAAAACCAATTATTTTGGACAATTTAACAAGTCACGGATAAGAACCGGATACCGGTGGAGAGACTTGCTAAATAAGGCCAAGACCTGATCCCGGTTGTAGTGAACAGCTCCTAACGCTTCAAAGGAGAAGGGATCTCATAGACCGCCCCTGAAAAACGTCCTACAAATGGTCGTCGCCGTGCTTCCTCAAATGCCTGAGGGAAGAGCAACGTCCTGTTGTCGGTTGTGATCACACTGACTCTTGCTCGGGCTTCCGCAAGCCCTTGTCTCAGCTGGGATTGCCTGAATCTTTGGGGATTTTGGAAAAATGAAAAATCCGTTTTCTTACTGTAAACTTTTATTTGTCAGAAATTCAGTTTAATACTACTGAAAATCCTTGGTGTATCTGGATCCTAGATGTACAGTTTTATACGGCATGCGGAATACTTTAATACTGAATTATTCTGGATACTGAATTTAATTTTAATGTTGAATTTTAATATTAAATTTTCGGATTGAATTTACTGAACTTATTCTGGATACTTAATACTCATCCGAACCTGGATACTGAGTGCGGGATCCTAGATGTACAGTTTTATACGGCATGCGGAATACTTTAATACTGAATTATTCTGGATACTGAACTTTATTTTAATGTTGAATTTTAATATTAAATTTTCGGATTGAATTTATTGAACTTATTTTGGATACTTAATACTCATCCGAACCTGGATACTGAGTGCGGGATACTGATCTCAGATATCACTTTTCTGTTCCTTTATAAAATGAAACAAATCGAGATTTGTATCTCGAAAATGCGCAATTTCATACAAAAATCCCGAATTTGGTATCCTGAGTGAGATGCTCAGTGTTTATTTAAGATAAGAATTCAGTTTCCTGAATTCTTATGAAACTATTGTGCAGCTGTGAATGTGTAAAGGGAATCGGGTTTTTGTTTGTTCAATTTATTAGGGATTTTTCCAGATTGAGATAAGGTATCTCTGGATTTTGAATTTTGATGATGCCGTGGGGCAAATGTAAAACGATAACCGAATATTTGATTCGTTTATTGTGAATTTTGATTTTAATTTGGATTTGGTTTAGGTTTTTTAGGGTTTTGATTAGTTTTTAGGTTTTACTGTAATATTGCTGGGATTTGGATGTAGGAATGGGGGAAAAGGGTGGTAGGGCTTTTTAGGGCACTACATTTCTTCAGCGCAAGATCTTTGGACTATCTCGTTATATTTAGAACAATTACTGTAACTGTCAGGCCCTTCCTTGCCGCAGAGCAGTGTGTAATGCTCCTATAATTTGTTCAAATTTTGTTAAACCTCTCCCAGAAGCACGATTCTTGGAATTGGAACCCTTTGGAACTACTTTTTGGGAACTTCTAGGAATTGAATTTCATTGGGTTCTTTTTTGGGGAATTCTTGTTTAGTGCGTAGTATGGACATAGGGTTTATATTATGACGCATGTTTTAGGAGAAACTAATTAGGTTGAGAATTATTGCTTGAAGTTTTATGGATGTTAGGATGTGATTTAGGATCACTACATGACTATTAGCTGTTTTTTTCCTGAATATTTACAAATTGCAATGTAGGCCAAATATTGTTCGATTTTTCGATCAGTAGCACAAAAGCTTTATAGTGTTGGGATGATAGTGAAGAACGTGTGATTCAAACTGATGCTATGACAGTTAGAATCACCAAAAATTGAACCAATGCGTAACACATCAGGCTACTGGCCGTGTTTTGAATTCGATTTTTAAACTCAAATATATTCAACTGATGTGAATTGTTATGTTATCGCTATGGTATACGGCTCTGATGCATTTTCTTATTCGATTTTCGATCGGTGTTCTTCACTGTTTGCTTGTGTATTGTGTGTGTATCTGTTAGAAACGCCACAGCTTCATTACAACCTACTTCGAGACAACGTTCTCGCTACCGTCAAAGACATAATTTTGTTGTAGTCTGAGGTCTTGCATGTTCTTAGACTCGAAATATGTGATTTCTCTGTGCCATTGAAGTAGTTGAACAATTAGCTTTAGAATAGGAAAATGGAACAGTTTACAATAGGAAATTAAAACACATCTGGCATAACAACATGCGGATACCACGCAGTTGGCCGAATTGTGACAACACGAGTTGAAATCAGATATTAATTTGAAGAAATGCTTATTATCTGGTGATACCGAAGGGCTAGTTAAGTACAGGCCGATCGCCTTTTCTATTTAACTAAGAACTCGATGCCTTTGTTACAGAAATTAGAAAAGTTAATCCATTTTTCGCAAGCTTTCGTTTAGGTAGACATGGATTTTAATGCTGTTAATCGGGGGAAATCAAGTGAAGGGGTTTTTCCTCAGAAATCTCATGAACCCATGAGTCTTTCAACCAGATTAATTTAAATTATATCAATTTTAAGTGAGTTTTGTTGAAAATCAACTTCTCAAATATTGTATAATACTTCCTATTTGAAAATAATTTGTTGACTACTTTCAGTTTCACTTGACGATCAAATTCCCTTTCGATTTCATTCGGCAATCAAAAATTCGACTCTCATATCGTAAAGCACGCCTTTACGGTTTTATATTCCTATGGAAACGTAGTTCGGTAGTCAAATCAAAGCACCACATTATCGATATGATAAACCCTCCAGATGAGTGCTGTTGTTGATATTTTAAATTGCTTTTCAAAGATGCAATGGATTATTCTTCTTCCTGTATTTTATTTCAATCTACAAATAAATAAAAACACTTTCACTGCCGATTAAAAAGAAAATACAATAATTCACGAAACACATGATGAGAATTCGATTACCAGTCTTTTGCTTTTTCTCAAAACTGTTGATGGCTTTTATTTTATTGTTTTACGTTAATAGGATGCCAACAACCCTGCTACTTGAATATGGATTGTTATTATTATTACTGTTGTTTTTTAATTTTGCTTGAACAGGGACGTCATTAAATTTTACTTTCTTTTAGGAACTTATGTCATTGGACTAAAGTGTCGAAAATACAACGAAAAAAAGCAAATGAAAGAAACAAAACTCTCAGCGCTGCAATTAAAAAGATAATTAAAGCATTTTTCATGTAACAAGCCAAAAATTGGATGCGACGCATTAATGTGTATCAACAGTGAAAGTATAATTCGGCGCTGCCGCGGTCCACTGAGAAACTGAGGTACGCATGTACAGCGGCATCAGTTTCACTTGGCCCTGTACTGGGCCGATCCAGTGCTTCTAATGAAAGTGAAAAATCGATTCACGCTCGGCTGTTCCAAAATATTATAATTAGGGCCGAGGATATGACCAACCGAATAACCGACCAGCCGACCAACCGACCGACATACCGTTCAGCCAACCGAACCGGGTGGCTCTTTAAACCGGTCTTTAACGTAACGTACGAGAACTTTGTTTTAAACTTTTTAGCTGATTGTCGTAGTGTCTCTGTTAGTGATCATTCCCAAGGTGGTCTTCGTCACATCACGGGGTGGTAAAATGAGGGGGGATTCGAGCCCGTGGTCATAAGGCCAATTCGGATGTGAGATGGACGATCTTGCCGGTTGATTCTTTCACTTTTTGGCAAGTAATCTTCTTTGGCTTTGTTTGGGTATTTTTTGGAAATCTGAACAGAAGTGAAAGTGAAAAAAAGTAAAAGTAAAATGCAAACCTTTTTTGACTGTCGAAATTCGTGTATATTATTATAGGCTTTTGTATATTTTTGCAGATTGCTTCCACCAATGATGTTTGAGGGTTCGCGCGCCATTTTTGATGTCTTTCTTCTCCTTTTTTTGTGTAACTGCAAACCTAGGCTATTTGTTGTATGTGAATATGCAAATTGTAGCTTTAGTGTTAATTTGAAAATTTCACCACGGTCTTAGCTTTGGTGGAAAATGTTAATTTTGTGGTTGTCAATATTTGTATGTTTGTATTGCATTTAGAAGAGTGGTAAAGCATAACTACGAGGGGCGTTTTGACACCTAAATATGTTTTAGCGGTTTGATGCTTTCGACCATCCAGGCTAATTTCAACATAGTGTTTGTTGCCACAGATCAATTAACGAGGATCACTGGTCGCGCCATTAGAATGAAGATGCACAACGATAACACTATAATCCAGAAAGGTGATTAGTCCCAAACCCTCAAACTTAGCTGATTACCATAAGTCTATCCCTTAGTGATCTTTCCCAAGATGGTCTTCATTACATCACAGAGTGCTAAAATGAAGGGGACTTCGCGCTCGCGGTCGGGAATACAGTAAAAATTAAAATAAAGAGGCTGTAAAAATAGAATGAGTAATTTGTTGTTGAGCAGCATTGGCTTAAAGTATGTATAAGGTGGGCCGTTTATACTCTTCTCGGTTTGTTTTTTGGTAATAATAAAAAAAATGTCTTGTCACGATATTGTTTGAGTCTGTCGCCAGACAGCCGTTTGTGTCTCGGATTATTTTGTCTCTCCCTCGGTGGCCATTTCTAATTGAATTTATGCCGGCACACATACCTCTGATATTCTTTTGTCTGGCACTTTCTAAGATTTTTCCTTTATTTTTTATCTCACGTATTTATTTTATTCACTTCATGAATATAACATCAAGTAAATAGTTGTAGTTCACACAATGGGACTTCTTGGTCTATTTTTGAATGGCTTCGGGGAGCATAACGGTCATTTCCTGCGGGATATCGGCTTCCAGTCTCCGCGGATTGTGATATAAACACTGCACCTCAAATATTCCCTCAAGCGGTGTCCTGAAGAAGTTAAGTCAGGCTATCACAGAGGCCTCTCAAAATCATACATTTTTCGAAATCAGGCGGAACAAAAAACTCTATTGGTTTGAAATGTGGTACCAACCGGTTGTAATCAAAAGTAACCGATGCCTTTATCAGAATCACAAAGTTCAGAATCAAAAAATTCGTTATCATGGCCCAATATTACTCTCCACTGTTGAAGGTCGCTACTGTTGCGTCTTTTTCCATTAAGGAAGGTTCAATTATCCTTTCCGCAGAAATCGACATGCGCTAGTCTTGAACAGATTTATCGTGAATAAATTGAAGGTTTTCATAAGTGTAAAGTCGACAATTTTGTTTATATATAGTCGCATTCAAAAAGAGATCAAGCTTCATCATTATGATCATTTTTTGTCAAAAGTTATTGTCAGGTTGAACCATCTTCACCACGAAATTCACTTCTAATCGATGTGGTTTGTCGATTGGAAAATGTCTACGCGTCAATTGAACTGTGAACGGCGATAATTTGAATAGTCACGTATTATAAATCGGAAACAAGTGTGAAGGACGGTCAACTGCGTAAAACGGCAACGACCCCAATATGTAGGTGATCTCAAGCCTCAATATTCTCATTAGACAAATATCAGTATTGATGATTGGCATTACCAAGATGAGCCGAAAGCACTTTTCTTATCCAACATTTTATACGATACATACCTTAAATTTTATGGCGCAAGGCTAATAACCTTGTCCGGAAAAACAAATTATTATGGACAATTTAACAAGTCTTGGATGAGGACCGGATACCGGTGGGGAGACTTGCTAAATAATGCCAAGACCGGATCCCGGTTGTAGTGCCGATGATGATGATGATACCTTAAATTTTCACAATTAAGTATATGTTTTCAATGCATGGCTGCCCGATAACAGCACATTGTGGTGGAATGTACACTTGCGCGAAACAAATTCGCCTGATCTAGTGTTTCTAACGCGATCTGTTAGAAGCCGGTCTGCAAATATAGGTGGTAGCTACAGGATTACTGCGTACCGAATGTTTAAATGACCCGCTTCATACTAGGTAGGCGAAAGAATGTCATAATTTCTTTTCTATTAAATTGTGGCAAAATCTGAACATTTTACATATGTTTTTTATAACATTCAACACAAGAGTAATTTTCGTTTTGAATGTTTAAATGATCCGTGTCATACTACTAAACGAAAGAATGTCATAATGTCCTCTTAAACTCTGGCAAAAATGTGAAATTGTGCATATGTTTCGACTCCTCGATAGTATAGTGGTTAGTATACCCGCCTGTCACGCGGGAGACCGGGGTTCGATTCCTCGTCGGGGAGCCTCTGGCGCAAGACTAATGACCTTGCCCGGAGAAAACAAATCATTATGGAAAATTTAACAAGCCTCAGGACTTGCTAAATAAGGTCAAGACTGGCTCCCGGTTGTAGTGCCGATGATGATGATGAGAAGTTGATCGGAGTCACAATCCGCTCATCTATATGATCTTACGTCAAGGATATTCGAGTGGTATCTTTTGTCTATGAGGAAGTGGTCTATTTGGTTACGTGTTACGCCGTCGGGTGATATCCATGTGGATTTATGAATTTGCTTGTGCTTGAACATCGTATTTTTCACTACCAGTCCCGGTGGTAGTGCCGATGATGATGATGTACATATGTTTCTTATAACATTCAGCCAACAAAAGAGTAATTTTCGGTTTTTATTGAAAAATATAACCCAGTTGTATATAAAGGGCAACCGTTGATCAACGAAACGTTTTATATTTGTACTTTTTTTTTTGCAGCTCGTAGACACTTTCATTCCTATAAGAAAAAAATTTAACATCATCAATTGAGACTGTGGTGACTGAAATAGACACGATACACGAACACGCAAAAACCATAGTGTAGAACAGCACCAATAGGAAAGTGTAGAAACTAAATCATCAGAGTCATATACCATAGAAATTGTCATAGGAACTTCACAGCAGTAAATAGTAATCGAGAATAAGTCATCCTACACGCTGCGGTGAGTCTCACCAATTCTGTGTGAGCTCGATCCTCGTACATGACCTGTATACACAGCGCACACCCCCCAACAGTCGCAAAAGGTTATAAGTCCATTCAAAGGATTTTACAACCTTCGAAATAAATAATAATCCGATGATGCCACGTCAAGAGGATGAAACCTTCCTTTCCAAGGTTTCCATATTAATGACCAATCAAAAGAAAAAAAAGTGGTAATGTTAATGGGAACGTGTAGTGTCTGTAACAGATACACGCACAATACACAAGCAAATAGTGAAGAACACCGAACGAAAATCGAATAAGAAAATGCATCAGAGCCGTATACCATAGCGATAACAAAAAAAGTTTAAAAATCGGATTCTAAGCACGGCCAGTAGCCTAATGTGTTACGCATTGGTTCAATTTTTGGTGATTCTAACTGTCATAACGTCACTTCGAATCACACGTTCTTCACTATCATTCCAAACGCTATAAACGCACCAGTCACTCTTTGTTCTGGTTCTTGTTCTTCTGCGGATTGTTTCTGGTGCGACTACCAGTGATGATCGAGGTTACTTCTATTTATTTCAACAAAGTAGTAGGCATATGTCTTCACACTCAGTTGCCCGGTGAAAAGCAAATAAACTAAAAGGCTTCGTAAAATGGGTTCGAGAAATCTTTGACTATTTTTTAAACTTGGCTAATGGACCTGGTCGAGAAAAACGAAAAATCCATCAACTAAAGAATTGCTTTAAGCTTTTCCTGTTAAGTCGATTTACGGCTCGCAATCTCTCCAGATTTATATGTTATGGTCGCACTTTCCGACAATCCGATTTGTGATTTATCTCCCCTCTGCATGTGAGCCTACCCGACGCATCCAATGATCAATTCGCATCTGGCGGTCGTCAAGGACTCTTTCTTTATCAGTCACCAGTGCAAGAGAAAAAAGCGAATCTACTGGCTGCACATTTTGCAGCCAACTCAACGCTGCCTGATACTACATCAGTTCCGCCTCAACTTGAGCATAAGCAGCACACCATGTGCCAGATTCGCTTCCGAACGTGTACTGTTGCCCGCGCACTCAAAGAGCTAAACGCACACAAATCCGCTGGTCCGGATGGCATTTCCCCAATCCTCTTGAAGAAATGTTCCTCTTCACTTGCTAAACCACTGCGGAAACTCTTCCATTTGTCTTATTCTACTGGCCGTTTCCAAATTAGATGGAAGTCAGCAAACATTCAACCAATTCGCACAAAGGGTGACAAATCATTCCTTTCTTCTTATCGGCCCATAGCACTAACGTCTATTCTCTCCAAGGTAATGGAATCGCTTATCAACCGTCAATTTTCGAAAAATCTGAAATCAAATGGCCTCCTCACTGACCACCGATATGGCTTTCGTAGCAACATGTCCACAGGAGATTTGATAGCGCACCTTACCGGAAAGTAGAGCAATTCCATCCATTAGATATTTTAAAAGCCTTCGACAGAGTTTGGCATCCAGCCCTTTTATCAAAATCACGTTCATATGGAGTGGACAATTCCCTGATCCAATAGATAAGAGACTATCTTTCTGGCCGTTCAATTGAAGTGGTTCTTGATGGTGTTCCGCAGGGTTCGGTACTCTCACCCACTCTCTTCCTCATCTTTATAAATGATCTCTTGTCAATTACTAACAACCCAATTCACTCGTTTGCTGATGATAGCATGTTGAGTTTTTCATACTCATACGAGCACTCCCGTCCAAACTCATCGAACGTCACTACCAACCAGCAACATATGCTTGATACATTGCATTCAAACCTCAACACTGAATTCAGACCTCAACAACTCAGTGCGGATTATCTAACCGAGTAGAATTCAATGCCTTAAAAACTCAGTGCTGTTTCTTGTCGTCAAAGACGATCCCCAAAGTAAATATACTGTCTATGAACGGCACTTGCATCGACGAAGCCAAGAAACTATCAATCCTCGGCACTCGAATTAGTTCGACTCTTAGTTGGAATGACCACATATTTGAAGCTGCGAAAAGTGCGGCCAAATGCATCTGGCGCAAGACTAATGACCTTGCCCGGAAAAAAAAAACAAATCATTATGGAAAATTTAACAAGCCAAGACCGGTTCCCGGTTGTAGTGCCGATGATGATGATGACATATTTGAAGCTGCGAAAACTGTGGCCAAATACCTGGAGTTCCTTAAGAGATGCAAAAAATTCTTCACTCCATCGCACCTGGCCACTATTTACAAGGTATATTCGTCCCAAAATGGAGTTCAACTCTCATATTTTGCCAGGCGCATCCAAAACGCGCGCTCGACAGGATGCAAACGTGAGGAGTGAAACTTATTGGGGACTCAGCCGTAAGTCGAACAATTCCGTCGTTATAACACAGGCGCAACGTATCATGCCTATCTCTTTTCTATAGGTATTAACACGGTCGTTGCTCAACTGAATTTGCTGAATGTGTCCTGCGGTCTCAGACATTTTCCCGCGATACCCATCAATCTGTGAATGCGCATCAGTTCATGTTGAAAGTGGACTTCAGGCGCACAAATAATTATAGTGAGTCATTCTTTAGCCGAACCACACGAATGTGGAATGTTCTGCCTGATCATGCGTTTCCTGGCTGTTGTGATGTTCAGACATTCAAGACCAATATACATCGACACCTCCTTTCCTTATCCACTTCCTCTCCATCCGCTCGCACTGTGCTCTGACATTTAAAGGTACTTCAAAACCCCCTTTTGTGCGCGGGTTTGTGTAAAAAAAAGACCTTGTGATATGTACGCGCGAGATCCGCATGTTGCACTGCTTGAATAGCAACACGATTTTAATTGCCGATGTTTCAGTATCCAAACCAAAGATATTCTCTGCCGTACACTTGACGTTTTAAAAACTTCGGAATTTCATTCTGATTATTTAGTATGGTGATCAAAATATTGTCGAAAGATTCACTTACATGTAAAGTTATTTGCTAATTACACTTTTTTTTTTTTGTTTTATTTTCGATTGCACTTGTTTAGTGTATGGTATCTAAGTTTAGTATAACATATTGTGTTGGGCTCAAGGAAAAGACTGCGTCCATTCAAACTCTATAAGCACGACTCAACAAGCACCTCTTCAAACATGAATCCACTTTTGATAAACAACTCACAAAAACCATTCTTCTTCTTTTTTTCTTTTATGCAGGTCAATCCACCTTAACACTATGTAGCGTCGCGACAAAAAACCATTCTCGTTACTCGACACTCGATTCCTACGTCAATTTTTCTTTATTGGCCATCATGATGTACCCGCAGTCTGGCACAATTCTTTTAATTTCAGCTTATCTGACGCAGTACCTCTTTTTAGGGATTTGTTTTGACAGCCACGGGGCTGAATGTTTGATCCGTTGGCTTGCTTATTTTACCTTAGATGTAAATGCCCTAAATTACTGAACATCATTTGGGTTTTCAAATGACGTTCATAGGGTGTTTTTACCCTTGAGTACTGAATAATTGGTTTATTGGTGGTTGAGGTGGCTAAAGACATGTTTATATACGGCTCGTTTCCACAAGCTTGTTTATTCATGGCTCGTGGCGTTTGTTGCATGCAAGACGTATTTCCCGAGACAGGATATAGTGCAAGCGGACTGATCAGTCTGCTACTATTTAATCCAAGGGAATTCACTGATAACAACCTGGATTGATTAATTATCGAGGAAACTCTTTTTCAGTTGCTTGTTGTTTGAAAATTTCATACGAAGCTTACATAGTTAGGTTTTGTGTCAAGCTCGGTCAAAAGCTTTAGATATCCAATGCGACTGCCCTTTATTAACCATGCTTTTCAATTGTGGACGTCAAGGTGTCGGTCACAAATCTGAGAAGTTTCCTGTGGACCGGCTGTTACAGAATCCATTTGGTGATCATTTATGAGTCTGTTGTATTCCAAATATTTTATAAATTCGACATTGGTCACCTTTTTATTACCCTGGACAATGTGAACACTTAAGGTATTGACCGGTCATTTTGTGGGCTGCACCCTCTCCGGATTTTCAACAGTTAGGAAAGTTTCTAGTTGTTTTTTTATCCTTCGATGTCTGCTCTTCCTTTCATTGTAAAGGCAAGCGAAAAGTTCGCTGCGATTTGGCAACAGTTCTGGGACAGCCTATATGTACTATTGCTTGTATTCCTTGAAGACCGGTTACTGTTTGCCATAAAAGGCGCAATTACGAGTGGCTTTAGAAAACCCATATCCGGGGTTTGATTCACGAAAACATTGATTTTGTCATTCTGGTCTGTGGCTAATGCGTCGATACACATTACTAACGAAGGAAGAGAAGAAGAAGGGGATGCTCTAAAGTTATTGCTAGTATCCTTTGCAATTGACCAGAATGCAACCAGTTGGGTATTCAAGCAATTTGTTGGTTACTTTGCCATTATGTAATTTCAGAGAGAGGACAGGATTGCCGGGTAGAGGGGTTATTGTAGGGAGGGGGCGGATTTGGGGCGGGTTTATTCTGAGACGCCGTTTAAGAGCGGGATTGGAGATGTTGAAATCGAAGGAGGTGGGGAAAGAGTTGGCCTGTCGTAGCATACGCGAGATGGGTTGGTTAGCGCCGTAAGAAGTGTGATGAGCGGGCACGTAAAACAGTCGAGGGTTACGTACGTTACGTGGGTTTGTATGCAATGTTAAAGTGGTGAGCAAGCTTGGGCAATTGATTGAGCCAGACAGAAGGCGATGGACAAAGATGTTGTCGGTATTGTTTCTGCGCTCTTCAAGTGTGTTTAGATTGATTAAAGGGAGCCGGCTTGGGTATGGTGGTAGAATCAGCGCATTTTCTTAGTTTAGTCCGTGGAGGGCAAAGCGGAAGAAACAGCGTTGAACACCCTCAATCCTGCGAATGTGAGTCACTTGATACGGGGACCAGACCTGACTAGCGTATTCGAGTAGTGGCCGGACAAAAGTTGTGTAGAGTGATCGGGTGACATAGGGGTTAAGAAATTCCTTCGAGCAGCGTTTGACAAACCCAAGGGCGGCGTTGGCCTTGAGGATTATGTAATCAATATGTGCGGTAAATTTGAGCTCCTTGTCGCATAGGACGCCCAGATCGCGAATCAATTCAGCCGATGTTATCGGTTGGTTCAATAAGAGATCGGGGCGTGGGTGAGTGGGGGAATTCTTCCGAAAGATGGTGATTGTGTGACATTCATTGCGATATTCATTGCTAGGCAATTATTTGGGCACCAAGTCGAGAAGCTGTCAAGATCCGATTGGGGAAGTGAGGAATCCAGGGGAGAGCGGATTGTCTTGAAAATTTTGAAATCATCCGCGTAAAGCGAGATGAAGGAGTGATTAATGCAAAAGTCTATGTCGTTTATGGTTAAGATAAATAGGAGAGGGCCGAGATGTCTGCCCTGTGGGACACCTGAGGTTGGGAAAAAAAGGATCGGAGAGGGTGGATCTAAATCGCACGCGGCAGGTTCGATAACTGAGATAGGATGAGACCCACTTCATCAGCAGGGGTTCGAAACCGAGGGAAGACAGCTTAAAGAGAATGAGGTTGTGCCGACTCAACAGATACACACACAATTCACAAGCAAAATAGTGAAGAGCACCGAGCGAAAAATTGAATAAGAAAATACGTCAGAGCCGTATACCACAGCGATAACAAAAATAATTCACATCAGTGGAGTATAGTCGAGTTTAAAAATCAAATTCTAAAATCGGCCAGTAGCCTGATGGGTAACGCTTAGGTTCAACTTTTGGTGATTCAAACTGTCATAGCGTCAGTTCGAATCACACGTTCTTCTTCACTATTATTTCAAACGCTATAAGGTTATGGAAGATTTTGTCGAAGGCCTTCCTAAAGTCGGTAGCGACTACATCGACCTCATCGCCGTTTTCTAGGGCAAGGAGTGTGTAGGATGTAAATTAGACAAGGTTAGTAGTAATGGACCTGCCTGAGAGGAAGCCGTGCTGGTTCGGAGAGATGATGGGTGCGCAGCGAAAACATAACGCCTCATATAGAAGGCCTTCGAACAGTTTGGGAAAGTGCGAAAGCTTAGCAATGGGACG
Source organism: Microdon myrmicae (assembly GCA_963931805.1). Taxonomy (NCBI): domain Eukaryota; kingdom Metazoa; phylum Arthropoda; class Insecta; order Diptera; family Syrphidae; genus Microdon; species Microdon myrmicae. Next base: position 170,216,179 of record OZ007498.1, on the reverse strand, counting down.
ATAAATGGATACATCGTTTTTTTTTCTTCTTTTTGTGTGAGGGTTATGTAAGAGGATTTCCAAAAGTTAGGGAATAGACCTTGAGCAAGGGATAGGTTGATGGTTGACGTCAGCGGGAGAGAGAGAAGAGGAAAATTTTTTTAAGAGGATAGCAGGGAGCCCGCCTGGGCCGGAACTGAAATCGTCTTTCAGTTCTTCAAGTGTTTTTATGGCTTGGTGTTGTTGAATGTGTAGAGGAATGAGAGGGCCGAGGGAGAATTCAGACATGCCAGTAAAATATAATAGGAAGGATTCGGCTCGAATGAGTCGTCCGTGAAGGATAGTTTGAAGAAGGACGCGAAAAGATTGTATATGGTTTGGGAGTCCGTTGTAGTGATTAGTATCAAAAGAAGATTGTGAAAAACGATTACTTGAGGTTTTCTTGAATAGGGATCGGGACTTCTATGAAAGAGACATTATAAAGTGAAGTGGCAACAAATTAGAGAATAAAACGGGACATACTTAACAATCCGAACTTTAAAAATACAGGTAATGGATTTCTTTTCCACAAATTAGGTTTTTGCCTATTGTTCACAAACATTCACGCCTTTGCTAATGATACTACATTGAGTTGGGTACGGACTCAATCAAATATGTCTGACAAATATCGTGGAACCCCATTGTTAAACAGCATATACGCGCAACTCACTGAATTCCCAATTGCCAATAAGGATTATACATGTATATTATAAGAGAATTCATTGCCTCTAAATCTCAGTGCTACCTCTTGTCCAAAAAAGCCGTACTTCCATGTCAAAGCCATGGAACTAACAATACTTGGCATTCGAATACATTTAACTTTTAATTGTAACGACAATATGTTTATAGTTGGAGGTAGTGCTGCAGACTGGACGAGAGGTCTTCCAAACTGCTAGAAATACTTGACAACGTCTAGTCTGACCATAATTTCTGTAAATACCAGGCCTATCTCCTGTCCAAAAAGCCGTATTTGCATGTCGAAGCCATGGAACTAACAATACTTGACATTCGAATACATTTAACTCTTAATTGTTATGGCAATATATTTATTGTTGGAGCTAGTGCGGTACAATGTAGGAGGCGTCTTGCAAACTGCTAGAAATACTTGACAGCGTCTAGTCTGACCATAATTTCTCTAAATCCCAGTCCACCCCCTGTCCAAAAAAGCCGTATTTGCATGTCGAAGCCATGGAACTAACAATACTTGACATTCGAATACATTTAATTCTTAATTGTTATGGCAATATATTTATAGTTGGAGCTAGTGCGGCACAATGTAGGAGGCGTCTTGCAAACTGTTAGAAATACTTGACAACGTCTAGTCTGACCATAATTTACAAATTGCGTCTTTATGGATATCTGTTCTCTATTTTATAGCGTTTGGGAAATAGTGAAGAATGCGATTCGAACCCAGGCTATGAAACGTTTAGATCCAAAGCACCATGCACCAGACTACGGCCGCGTGTACACGAGGATGTATTAACTCGCTGCATCAGCTTTGAATTTTTATATGCTCAGATATACTCAGGTTCTATTTTGGTGTTGTGTTCTTCACTATGGTTGCATGGATCTAATCTGTTGGAACTGTTAAATATATCTTTTTAACAATTATTATCCAAATAATTAAATTTTATTAACAGAAGTTTTGTAAAAAGTACTTAACCCTGATGTGTGGGGTCGTTGTGGGCTGTAGTTGCTTCTGTTTTTTATAACTAAATCCTGCTTTTTGTAGAAAAATCAAACACATACTTTCACAATTTGAATTTATTTCTATTTCTATTGTTTTTCCTTATAGAAAATCTTCGATTGGTTTTTGGAAATCTTTTGAACTATTTCTATTGTTTTTCTTTTTTGGAAAATCTTCGATTGATTTGTCTTATTGACTTAAGTTTACTTCACACTTGCCTCGACAACACACAATTTGTTACTTATATCAACCACCGCGCTCCACACTTATTTTTCAACTACTTGTCGACTCCTCGCTTCGTCGACTTTCGATTTTTTGTGGTCTACTTAGAGTCGACCTTTATTTTTCTTCTCACCAATCCATAATCCTTTTTGGCTTCCTTCGTTTCGAATTCACCGTTTAGCCACCCCTCTGGACTAGCTGTAAGGAGTCGCAATTATCCTTATTCTATTACGAAGGGTCGTTTAAAATGGTGAACCCACGAAGCAAACTTTTTGGATTGGGGGAAGTGTTGTTGTTTCTGTTGATAAATAATATTTCGGGCAAATCGTACAGATTCCATAAATGCCTTTTCGGGTAGGCAGGGGGGGGGGGGGGGTGTGTAATTAACTAATATTAATTATATAAAGAACCGCTACATATTCCATCTCCCCAAATATATTTCCGCGATATCCGTCAATCTTAGAGTGCGCATCAATTTACTTGCAAAACTCATCATCATCATCGGCACTACAATCCGGATCTGGTCTTGGCCTTATTTAGCAAGTCTCGAGGCTTGTTAAATTTTCCATAATAATTTATTTTTACGGGCAAGGTTGTTAACCTTGCGCCAAACTTGCAAAACTACTTCTGGATAAACACAGACAATCGTTCTGAAGTCAATTATTCCCCTGTACAAGATGGCGCAAAACTTATCACCCTATCGGAAGATGTTATAATTTTTGCAAATGGTGTCGTATGTCAATCATATTTGACATTTGTGAGCTAGACAGCTACAGTATACAAACAGACAAGCAATGGAGCGCTGTACTCCGCAAGAGCGTGGAATAATTGTGTCGATTTTTTTGGCCAATAATCGGTCGATGATGTAAGCGCAGCGCGAATTTCAACGTCGATTTCCTAATCGTGACGCGCCAACTGGGCAACATTCCGGCGCTTAGCTGCCCGACTCGAACAGACTGGAACCACAGGAGACCATGCAGGACGTACCCGCCACCGGATTGATCATTCGGCCGAGAATATCGCGGCTGTGGATGTCGCTAAGAACGAAGAAACATCAACCAGACGATGGACCACGCAATTGGGCATCACCAGACGGACCTTACACCGAATTTTAGTGAAAGACTTACACATGTTCCAGACAAAAGTGCGAACAGTGCATCAGTTAATGCCTACGGGCTGTCAGTCGCGTGTGAGTTACTGTCAAGCCATCCGTAATCTCAACAAGGAAGAGGACGAATTTGTGTCGAAAGTAATCATGACGAGACGCATTTCCACTTAAGGGGTTACATCAATAAGCAAAATCTTCGTTTCTGGGGCATTGAAAATCTGCGTGCGATGCACGAAGAGCCATTATATCCAATCAAGACCACTGTGTGGTGCGGCGTCTACGCGGGAGCAGTGATTGGTTCGTATTTTTTTTGAGGACGCCATCGGCAATATGGTCACTGTCATTGGCGGACGCTACAGGGCCATGATAAACGACTTCTTACTGCCGGAATTGGATGAGCGGGGCTTGGTAAACAAGCGGTTTCAATAAGACGGTGCGCACGCACAGCACGATCCACAATGGGTATTGTGAAGGAAGCGTTTCCTGGTCGCGTAATCTCCCGTTTTGGGGATTTGACATGGCCAGCAAGATCGCCCGATTTAATCATCCCAGACTTCTTTCTTTGGGGTTACTTGAAGTCGCGGGCTTATGCCAACAAGCCTCAGATAATCGCAGCCCTTAAGGAGAATATTCGACAGGAATCTTGCGGAAAGTTATGGAAACTGTGATAAAACGTGTACAAATATGTATCAACACTGGCGGTAGCCACTTGACGGATATCATTTTCTCCACTTAACAGAAAAAATTGGAAAGGTGAAATAAAGATTTCCATCACTCAAAATCATTTTTTTTATTTAGTAAAAAAGTAATTCAAAAACAAAATTGGACGATTAATTTTGCGCCACCCTGTATATCTAAATATACTTAGTCAAAAGGCCTCTTTGTTAGTTATTAATATGGACATACGTAGGTTTAGTGATCTATTTTGTGCGCGCGTTTCATTCAAGAAAATGTGACGTGGGAATGAGTCCGATAGTGCACTTTTTTTTTGAACACAGAAGAAGTGATTTTAGGGTCAAGGTCTCTTCTATTTATTTTCATGAAAACTCAGAAATGTTCTATAGCTGATTGTTAAATATAGATTAGAGACAATGGCTAATAGTTGGTGTGGTTCTGGTATTGTTACTCACTACAGTTCGTAAAGAGTTTGGAACGGCTTATGTTAACATTTAATGTGACCAGCCATGTAATGTAGTCATCAACTTCCAGGTTTGGAGCACAGTTAAAAAAGATAAAGTAACTAAGTAATCCAACTCAATTGGATTACAGTTAAAAAAGATAAAGTAACTAAGTAATCCAACTAAATCTTCAGGGATTTTAAAAACCTCTCAATACTTTCGCCAAAAACGTCCTCTCTACTAGTTTGTAAATTAATTTTCATCGTCTGAGTATTTCCTTTGAAAGCTCGATCCTTACCTGGCTTTGATCACAATTGTAACCTGGATTTAAATGTATCTTGTGAGTAATTAATGCGTCATGGCACGACGTCAAGTAATTCGTCACCCATTTCCCTAAATCTATTTCTGCCTTCATTACACGTTTTTGGTTAAAAACCTATTTGGAATCCATTACTCGCTTTTTTGCGCCATCTTTCTTTCCTCTCTTCCTTTTGACTGGTTATTGTTATTTATTGGGCCGTTAGTGTTAAAACCATTTAATGAATATAATTTGTGTATCTTGCATCTGGTTAGCGAACGTGAATTTCCGCGACGCACGTACAAAGAGCTATGTGTAAATGAAAGTGAGAGTGAATACGACAGCGGAAAACGAAATGCACCATCGAACCAGAGTTGCAACCGTAAAAGATACAAAACATGGAAATGACGGAAAAGCAATAATGGATCCCATAAGCTATAGGAAAACATACATCCACCGCGGAGAGTAGGGGATCTCCAACGATGACTCGATCACATGGTTGAAGAAATGCCAGAAAGAGGAAACTAAAAGATACATCGATTCATTGGCAAAAGAAGAAATTTCACTTTCGCTTTTTCATTTCATTTCGTCGTCTTTCCGCTTGTCTTTGCTTCGACTTCTATCTTCAACTCCACTGATCGTGGACTGTTGAGCCTTCGTTGGATGATGGTTACTTTCTTTCTATATGGTTAACCTGCTTCGTTGAGTTGTATCTTTATCCAGTGGATACACAGCATTTCAATGCGGAAGTAATTTGTATCTGTGTTCATATGTGCGCCATCCGCTAAGGGCATTTTACCAATTTTCCATTTCTGGCTTTAACCACTTTTTCATCTCTATTTGTATTTGTGATCGTGTGATGGTTTCCTTATGGTTCAAGACTTTCTTGCTTCGAAATCGGGTCAGAAGGGAAAAAGAGGAATAAAGAAGCTAAAACAATACATAAAGAAAGACAAAAATCAGACCCATTGAAAGTGAAATGATGTCTTCACATGGTGTTGAAGTGCTGATAACGGGGCTGGTAGAGGGCATTCAGTTCCGTTTCTCAAAATTTAAGTCCCGAAATATCTTTCACTTTCAATGGAATCCATTAAATTGATCGGTGACATGATCACGTTTATCTCTTATATTAGTTCCGTCAAATCGGATTTTTGATCAATCTTATGAGTAATGGATGAGACGTGTTTGACAAGAGATGTCCTAGGATTTAGACATTTGGGTAATTTTATCTTAGAGACGCATTCGGGGTTATATTAACATCTGGTCAAATCGCGCGGAAGTGATAAGAACTACACAGTGCGGTCAACAAAATGTCACCAATAATTATAGGTTCAGCTCGCAGCTTGTTTCATGTTTACATGAATAAATAGTAAACTTAGTGCTCAACCACTTCAATTGCACATATCGCTCTTCTGATACGATGAAAATCCCTTCACATGTCTCACTTTACTAAAACGATTGCACTAAAACTAATCACTGTACAACTTAGCTCAACAAATTATAAATCAATTTTCGAGTGATTGGCGTTTTGTACAGGGTGTCCCGCAAATAGCGCACCACTGTTGAGAGGATGTATATTTTACCTCGAAATCAGAAAAACAAAACATGACCCCAGAAAAAACAATTGTTTTGAGTTATTTGTGATTTTTTCTCTGAGTTTCGGAATATCTATCCCTTGTCGTAGATTATTTGTAGACCTGAGACAAACAATATGGATACAAAATGACAGATGGTCTGTGCACTATGGTGTCGACGTGTGTTTATCAAAATGAGGCTTGTCACCTCCACCCATTGGATTTTTTATTACGGCGGTTTTAAAGATAGAGTTTACGCCAAACCAATACACAGTAAGGAAGAGCTACGACAACGTATCAATAGTGGAGCTCGGTAGATTCCTCCGGTTACCCTAAACATACATAATGTGTCATTCCTGCCTAGAAGCATGTATAAGAGCAGGTGGAAAACATTTTGAATATTTATCCAAAAATTCTTTTTAAATATGAGATATAATAGAAATAGTTGAAATAAACATTGTACTCATTTTTCCCACTATATCGTCTTGGTTTAAGAAATTAAAAAAAAAAAACCGTTCAAAAATTTAAGTTGCCACAGCCGCACTACAATAGTGTAAATTAATTTTTTAAGGAACTAAGCCATAAAGGTATTTTTAGATACATTGGAAAGACAATTGTTCGGCCAGCTAACGCTGAAATTAATATATAATCCCGAATACGTAAAGAGAAAGCGAACGTTACGTTGGACTTATACAAGGTACTGTCCGCAACAGCGACATTTGGTCCTTCCAATCGGATCTTCGTGACAACGAGGATGTTTGCCGCCAGATTGGGTAAATCTAAGAGAACACTGTGGGAGGAACATCATCTGCTCATCATCATCATCATCAGCACTACAACCGGGATCCGATGCAATAACTGAAGCCCTTTTGTAACCAGATGATTGATCGATTTAAGTTCTTCAACATTTTGTTGTCCGATTTCTCTTTTCATCATCATCATCATCATCATCATCATCATCATCATCATCGGCAGTACAACCGGGATCCGGTCCTAGCCTTGTGGCGTCTCTAACAGATACACACACAACACACAAGCAAATAGTGAAGAACACCGAACAAAAATCGACTAAGTAAATGCATCAAAGCCGTATACCATACCGATAACATAACAACTCACATCAGTGGAATATACTTGAGTTTAAAATCGAATTCAAAACACGGCCAGTAGCCTGATGTGTTACGCGTTGGTTCAATTTTTGGTGATTCTAACTGTCATAGCGTCAGTTCGAATCACACGTTCTTCTTCACTATCATCCCAAATGCCATAATTGGTGACTACGGCGTGATCTGTACACACATCACACACTTTCCCGTAGTAAACAGAACTTCATACACGATAATGACTTCCACATAGAGCACCAGGCACACTCGCCCGCTCCAACGTTCTCTCGTTCGCTCCGTCGTTTGCACACGAAATTGATCGTAACAAAGTTACTGAGGAGGGAGTAGTGTAGCGTCTCTAACAGATACACACACAGCACACAAGCAAATAGTGAAGAACACCGATCGAAAATCGAATAAGAAAATGCATCAGAGCCGTATACGATAATATAACAATTCACATCAGTGGAATATACTTGAGTTTAAAAATCGAATTCAAAACACGGCCAGTAGCCTGATGTGTTACGCTTAGGTTCGATTTTTGGTGATTCTAACTGTCATAGCGTCAGTTCGAATCACACGTTGTTCTTTACTATCATCCCGAACGCTATAACCTCATTTAGCAAGACTCCCCACCGGTCCCGATTTCGAGCCGATATCATCCAGTTTGGCACTCTCAGCCTCCGGGCGTCTTGGTCCACGCCATCCCTCCATCACAGATAAGGTCTGCCACGCCGTCTCATTCCATGCATTCTGCCACAAATGACTTTTCGGGCAGGCTCCTCTTCGCTCATTCGAGCTAGTTGTCCCGCCCACCGGAGTCTACCGAGCTTGATTTTTCTTACAACATTAGCTTCAAGGTAGATTGCGTACAATGCATGGTTGTAGCGTCTCCGGAATCGTCCTTCCTCACATACGGGGCCAACAATTCTCCTTAAGACCTTCCTTTCTAACGCGGCTAAGAGTTCAGAGTGTCTTTAAAAAAGCACCCAGGTCTCGGATCCATACAAGAGTACCGGTAAGACCATGATCTTGTACAGTAGTAGCTTGGATGTTCTGGATAAATTTCGGGATTTAAAGAGCCTTGGTAGACCATAGTAGGCTTTGTTGGATTTGATCAGTCGTTCGCGTTTTTCTTCTTCCATATTGTTATATTCTTCCATATTGTTAATATTTAACAAACACATTCTTCGGACATTTTCGTAGCCTCTGTTATCATCATTATCATCGGCACTACAACCGGGATCCGGTCTTGGGCTTATTTAACAAATCTCTCCACCAGTCCCGATTTCGAACCGATGTCATCCAGTTTCGCACTCCCAGGCTCTGGGCGTCTTGGTCCACACCATCCCTCCATCGCAGACGAGGTCTGCCGCGCTGTCTCCTTCCTTCTTCTCATATGCCTTTTATTGAGCACCCAGGTCTCGGATCCATACATGAGTACTGGTAAGACCATGGTCTTGTACAGTAGTAGCTTGGATGTTCTGGATAAATTTCGCGATAAGAGCCTTGATAGACCATATTAGGCTTTGTTGGATTGGATCAGCCTTTCGCGTATTTCTTCTTCCATATTGTTATCGGCTGATACTATTGACCCAAGGTAGTTAAAGGATTGCACTACTTCAAATTCGTGGTCCGCCACCCTGATAGTTTGACCAACGTTAGGTCTTCTCTTCGCAGAAGTTGCCACCATGTATTTAGTTTTTCCCTCATTAATGTGCAGTCCAAGTTTTTGTGCCGCCTGCTCGATCTGGGTGAAGGATTCCTGTACCGCCGATTCGGTTCAACCGATGATGTCGATGTCATCTGCGTAGGCAAGTATCTGGCTGGACTTGGTGGTAATAGTCCCTCTTGTTGTAACGCCAGAGTCAAGGATTGCTTTCTCCAACGCCAGGTTGAAGAGGAGGCAGGCCAGACCGTCCCCTTGTCGGAGTCCATTATAGATGTTTATTGGTTTGGACAGCAATCCCGCTACTTTTACCTGACTAGTTACGTTGGTCATGGTCAACCTACAAAGTCGTATCAATTTGTTTGGAATGCCGAATTCTCTCATGGCGTTATATAGTTCTACCCTGGCTATGCTGTCGTAGGTGGCCTTAAAGTCTATGAATAGATGATATAATGGAAATTTAAGACATAGTAGCCTGCCTTAAAGTCTATGAATAGATGATAAAATGGAATCTGAAAACATCATCTGCTCAGCTTGTGGTAAATCACAACGCACCAACTTTGCATATGGAAGGAAGAGTATCGCCCATGCGCCTAGTGGGTGATTACATCACAACCATCACCATGCACAACGGAAGTGGGGAATTACCCCACATCAACGCCATTAAAGAACTTCTCGTGCCTATATACGAGGGCATGTCAATAAGTCTTTAGAAAATGAGGACGATTTTTTTTTATTCTCTCATTTAGCTTTCCAGTTATCGTCTGTGCCTTTTCCAAATAGTCAATGAGGATAATACGACGTGCATCCCAAAACACAGTACCCATAACCTTTCCAGCTAATTTCACCGTCTTTGCCTCCTTCGGAACCCGTTCGTCTTTATTAATCCACGGTATTGCCTGTTGTTTCGTCTCGGGAGTGTAGTGGCGTATCCATGTTTCATCTACAGTTACTAATCTGCACAGAAACTCATCCCGGTTGGGACGCATGCTCTCCAAAAGTTCTCAGCTGAGAGCAAATGCAGCATCCATCACGCAGATATTTTTTTCATACCCAATTTATCATGCAAAATTGAAACAAAAAACAAATTGAAAATTGACAGATACCTAGTGAGGGATGATGCTTAGTAAGCAGATACTAACGTAGGCATTTCTAAGGACTTATTGACCTGCCCTCGTATAACTAGGTGCAACTATCGAACCATACCGTCGAAAAAGACAAAAATCGGATCAGCTATGCAGATACACAAATGGAAACTCCCGCTCTGGACTTAAGGGAAACATTGCAAAAAATTGAAGCTCGGTCATCATCATCATCGACACTACAACCGGGACCCGGTCTTGGCCTTATTAAGCACGTCCTGAGGCTTGTTAAATTTTTCCATAATAATTTGTTTTTCCGGGCAAGGTCATTAGTCTTGTGCCAAGCTCGGTCAGCCCCAGTTAAAAATCGCCGGGCGTGGTCCAAAGCACCGGAAGCAGAAATCGAATTGTTGGAAACGAATTCAGAAATAGAGGACGAGGTCGATGGAGAAGAGAGTCAATATTGTCTAACCAGATCTTGAGAAAATCAATCTAGGCCAATTGGGAAGGAGAAGCCAGGGACATGGGGAAAATAATTTAGAAGATCCATGCCTAGGTCAGGTTTTGCTTAAGGGGTTGAGGGAGCAATATACCATATAATCTTCATAGAATTTCAGGAACCGCCTTAAAGATGGTCTGGAATTCGTAAAAGAAGAAAATTAATAACTAAAGACATACTGGCTTTTAATGTAAGATGTCGGAACACTTCCTCAGAGGTCCTCAGTGGGAAGAAGACTTCTACCAAAAGCGAGATCACCAGCGTGATAGTCTCTACTTTCGACCCATTAGGTTTTACAACACCAATGTTCATTTAAGTGAAGAAGCTGATACAGGAAATCTAGCAAACCAAAATCGGGTGGGATGATAAATTACAGGAAGTGGAGAAGAATTTATGAGCCAGGTGTTTCAAGGAAATATCTTTCCTCAATAAATGGGGTATCCAGAGATGTCATGTAAACAATAATAGGGCCAACTGCAATCCTTAGGCGAAGCAGCAGTTTCCTGAAGAACAATGGACCCAGAAGGGTAAATGTGACCCAGATCATCAGTAAGGGTCCAGGGACATCAACGAAACCAGTATTCTTGCCTCGATTGGAGTTATAGGCAACCTTATTGGGAAACAGGATGACAAGTACAGTAGAAAAGGAATATTGGAGACGGATACAAAACGGATTAGATATGATCTAAATATTACGGAAATTCCCGAGCAAAGCTCTTGAGAATTATGGAGTAAAATTCTTTGGTTGACAAATGCAATAGAAAAGAGATATTGGAGACCGATACAAAAAGGATTAGATATGAACAAAATGTTACTGAAATTCTGGAGAAAAGCTTTTGAAAATTATGGAGTGCTTTGAAACATATTGAAGGATCATGCTAATATATACTATGAGATAGCCGTCCGATGGAGTGCATACGATAATGCTACGTACAACGATACCGTTCATGAATATTAAGAAGTCGAAGAGGCAATACATCAACTTAGGCCGGGCAAATAAAAGAACTGCAGAGCGATGAGGATAAGTAAGTTGATGTTGATGAAGTGGATGTATTTAGGATAAAGGTGGATTCCAGATAGAGGATAACTGCACGGAAACTGAGAACACGTGAAGATATGGATCTCAAAAACTTGGATCACACTAACTCAATGAGGGACACTCCAAATTGTGACCTAAACCTAGATGAAGCAAAATTCGGAGAAGAAAACAATGCCCGTTGAATGGGTGACACTTGTCATCGATGAGAGACACTCCAAATTCTCACCTAAAACAAGATGAAACAGAATTGGGTGGAGAAAATCGTTTCCACTAAAAAGGGGTGAGATTAATTAGTCTTCACCAGTTCAACTCTTCGCCTGGGGGCGGGGGGGACACCGAAAAGGCGTAGATATGCATCTACTTGCCGAATCGACAAAACTCGAGCTGCTACAAAAGGATTAAAACCTGAAAAAGGAGGTCCAAGCATCGCGAGCTCCTCCGAAAGGAGCTTGATTGAGCACAGTAGCTAGTGCGTCACATTTGGAAAAGTAGAAGTGTAGTGTCGTAAACTAAGGAGAAAATAGAAGGAAAAGATAAATCAAAAAATGTTCCTGCGATTGAGGCAAATAATGGTGTCATTTGCTTAACTACACTGCAGAGAGGAAGTAACGAAATGAATTCAATTGATGTGCAAGAATTCAGTTATATTTTGGGTTTGATTTCAAGTAATTAAATTAAAGCAACAAGGTTTTTTTTGGCGCCTTAGTGAGGCGTGTATACGCGGTGTTGCCCAACTGATATGAAGTTTAATTGGTCTTGACGGAAAAACAACAGGACAAACATCGGCAAAGCTACGACAGAAATTGGGGAAAACCAACGGAAAAAACATCGGTAAAGGCACGAGAGGAATGAGGGATAATGCCAGGAGTGACCTTGGGTAAAACGAATCACATAACGAAGCGTCGCGAGAAAGTGTGCAGAACAGGGAAGTGTTAGTGAGCTCTTCAACTTTCGGATTCTGACAGACCAATAAACGGAATAGAATGGAATTCTAGTTACGTTCTCAAGCAAATTGAAATAAAAACCTGCACGGATCTTGTTGAAAAATGTGGGTCAGTAGTCAGATAAAACAATATTTTCCAAAACTACTACTATGATTGGTCTGTAAAAACCGGAAAGTTCATAACCTCACTAACGCAGCTACGTCACCGTTCCCTGTTTTGTTTTGCGAGGGTGCATCAAATATAAATGGTAATTTTACTTTTTTGATTGGCAATATGTTGTGAGCTAGATAATCTTTTGCGTGGCTGGTGTTTGGTTTATGTTGGTTTTTGGGGAGTAGGGGAACCGGCGGTCGTGCTTGACTTTGTAGTCAGTACAGCCATGAGCGAGGAAGGGCTACATACGCAACATTGCGCAACAAATTATTATAAAATTTTTATCAAATGAAGGCGATAAACCCTCGGTAATTTATTTCGATTAATGGCACAGTTTGGTGATGATACATAATCTCAGAATCGTGTGTATACGTGGGCCAGAGGATTTAAAAGTGGGCGAGAACCTATCGAAAACGAAAGTCATGATCGACGCCCAGGGACAAGTCGTACAGATAACAACATCCGTGTCGTTCGAGAGCTTGAAACTGATCGCCGCTTAACTGTTGGTGAAATCTCATCAGAAGCCTGTATCACCTACAAAAGATGAGGTATTCCCATTCGAGTTGCCATTCTTCTTTATAACAACGCCAGGCCTTACCACGACCATAACAAGGGGTCCAGTGGAAGGAATGAGTTGAGAAAACCTCGAACACCCTCCTTATAGCACAGACTTGTCTCCTTGCGACTATTTTTTGCTTGCACCGTTGGCGGAATCACTTGGGGGGAACAGATTCGAAAGTAATGAAGAAGTCGAGTAGCACATGCGCAATTGGCTAACAACTCGCCCTAAATCTTGGTACGAACAAGGGATATTAAGGCTTCCAAATCGGTGTAGATCACGCAGGAGACTATATTGAAAAATGTTAATAGTATAGTTAGTGTGTAACATTGATCAATAAAAGTGAAAAAATAAATTACCATTTATATTTGATTCACCCTCGTACTTTCTAAAAAGAATATGTAGTAGATGGGCAAGAAGAGACTCGGCTTTTTGGTCAAATTTCACTTTATTGGAAAAGATACTTATACAGAGTTTGATTGATATTGCTTAGTGAGAGTCCCAACTATTTTGCAAGCTTTTCTTGAGTTTCATGTGGATTTTCATCCACTAAAAGTTGAAGGTCTTCGTCGGAAATTTTTTTACTAATCTTGGACATGGAGCGTCCGCAGGACTGCAATTTTCTTCACGAAATCTTGCAAATCACTTTTTTTATAATACTGTTTAATGGCTCACATAATGTTCACCCAAAATCGAATAAATCAGTTCCATAGCGTGAGCAGCACTTTTTTTTTCGTTTGAAAACAGAATAGAACTCAATGGTGTTCATCTCTTATACAATTGATGCTCACAGACACAGCTTGTAAATGACTACAGTCACAAAAACAGCTGGGACTAGGCTACAAACTAGGTGTATGCATACATTTTTTCCGATTTCTTTGGTAAAAAAATACGTAATTTTCTAGGGAAATTAATTTTCTTTTGTTCGAAATGTTGGCCACCTGCTTCTACATATTTCGCCCATCTTTCTGGTAATTTATGAATAGCATGCCAGAAAACCGGCTTGTCTTTCGCGGCAAACCATTCGTCGAGCCATTTTCCAATTTCCTCGAAATCGCTGGAGTGCTGCTCTACGAGCGCGTGCCCCATGGTTGCGAAGAGATGATAGTCAGATGGCGCCAAGCCTGGGGAGTACGGCGGGTGCAGAAGGATGCCCCATCCAAACGGTTTCAAGGTGTTTTTCACTAGTTTTGGTGTGTGCTGCTTACTTTTCGCTGGCGCTATCTCTTAATTAAACTGAAAAAAAAAACGTATACATACACCTGGCATTGATCTCCCCCATTGCTCGTAAACATCTACTGATGGTTTCTTGTGACACATGTAATGCTTCTGGTAATTGCCGCTCAGTTTGAGTTGGGCCATCATCCAATAACTCTTGCAATTGCTCGTCTTCACATTTTTGTGGTCTACCAGACCGCTCACTGTCTTTCACAATCAAATCACCACTTTTAAATTGCCGAAACCATGTCTCACGTGTTCTCATTTATGGAGCATGTTCGCCATATGTTTCTAACAGCAAACTATGATTTTCAGCAGCCTTTTTCTTTTGATTAAATAAGAAAAGCAATACGTGTCGCAAATGATCTTTTTCAGGCATAAAACTCGACATGATCACTGAACGATAAAACAAAGACGCTATTTTTTGGCGGACTCAATTTGTGTGTGTTTGTATAGGGTGGGCCATACATTTTTGCACATTTGAAACATGAATAGAAATAAAACTACAAATGTTATTTTGTTGATCATTTATTTAATGTAATAAATGTTTATTGAAATGTCGCATGAAGCGACGCACAATTACCCGCGGTTTTTAAGAAATCAAGTGTTGCCATTTGCAAAAATTTATGGCCCACCCTATAGTTAAATATCAGACGAAGAAAATGACGTTTGTGTCAAATTAATACACTGCGTACTTTTTGCTGGCGTCATCTCTTAGTTAAACGCAGCACTTATGCATACACCTGGTATATCCAAAACAGCGAGCAAATTAGATGGTTCAAGTATGTTTTTAATGCAACCAACTCCCGAGCCGAGTGTCTACTTGCGTACCTATTATAAAAAGTCATAGTAAATCAAAACGAGTTTCTATTTTCAAATAACATCAAATAATTAACACCCAAATAAAAGGTTTGAAAACGATATTCTTCATGGTAATGAGGAGAACGTAACGGTTCATCTATTATAATACAATACCATATCGATTTTGTGAATCATTTCTTTAGTTGGTACCTCTTTTGGGAAACTTGAAAGTTTGAATTTTATTGTTGCAAACAAATAAGTTTTTGTTGATTTCAGTGGATCAATTTCATGTCATGCCATTCCTTTCTTTTTTGCTTAAAAGGCACGATACTTTATCAAAACTAGCAGTTCACTTTTTTCCATTGCTACCCA
This sequence comes from Microdon myrmicae, assembly GCA_963931805.1. Classification (NCBI taxonomy): domain Eukaryota; kingdom Metazoa; phylum Arthropoda; class Insecta; order Diptera; family Syrphidae; genus Microdon; species Microdon myrmicae. The sequence goes on along the minus strand of OZ007498.1, from coordinate 170,200,715 downwards.
AGGGACAAAAGTTCTTCACTTCAAATAATATCCACTCATGAACTAGTGCATGAGATTGCCTCAGATTTGAACAGTGAGGTCAGACTATCAGATCGTGAAGCCTCGCTTACGTATCAGAACAAAGACTTATTGAACAGCTTAGTAAGTAGCCTTTGCTTAAATGACTTATTGCTTATTTATAGTTTTTCTTTGTTGATTTCTGTTAAAAGTTGGTAGTACATAAATACGAATGTCAGATATTGTACAGCGTAGGCGTTAACTGTATATCTAGTTTAATATTAATATTTCAATATACAATAAAACAAATTACGGAACTTGGAAATATTTTATTTGCATTTTTAAAAACCAGAAGGAAATTTTTAAACACATGTCGTTGCTAAAAATTCGGTTGTTCAAAAGATTTCTACCAGCTTATTAACATAATTGAAGACCGATCTGTAAATTCCGAAAAAAATTGTCAAGGTACTCTCGGAAAGACGTTCATTTCCCATAGACTGTTAATTCCCCCATGGCCGCATCAATGGTTGAGTTGGTAAGCGGCTGTATCTTGCGGATGCTTGTGCAAACATAAGTTCAACTGACGACTCTTGCTATTGCGCAATTGAGTGCAATTACTGAGTGATAGGTTGAGTCCCAACCGCTCGGTGAAGTACCACCCCACTAAGCTATAGACTCCATGAAATCCTTTGGAGAAAACCTTGACCATCTTTCCGATCTTAACTAATGGACCCGGTCGAGAAAAAAATAGCATCTCAGGGCACTGACTCATCGTTATAGGTTAGCTTTTCCTGGGAAAAGTTAAATAAAAAATAAACTATTTGTTGTCGAAGTATCTTCTTGATTTTAGGTATCACAAGCGAAAGTAATCAGTCGGGGTAGGATCTATCCGGACTTCGTCGAGGCCATTCAATGTCCCCTGCTCGTGATATGAATTTTGCAGAGAACATTTCTTTCAACAGATCATTCGGCTTCAATTCTCGTGACAGTTGAATACGCTTTGAGATGCAAGTCTCCATATAAAATGTTTCGTAAAGTGGTCCTTTTAATTCCTAAGGTTAGGCTTCTTTTGTCAGTCAATCGTTGTGGATTTTTTTCCTATCGATTCTCTAATACACTGAACGATCTCTGATGTCATCCTGACTTCGGGCGTTCTTCGCTCATTATTGTTATTGTAATTCTTCTCGAAGACTAATAGTACTGTGGGGGTTCTTTAAAACATTCACAAATAAACACCCTTAAATCAACCTACCTTTCATTCGCTTCAACCTGTAAGCAAATCCTAGCATGCATACACCTCATTAGACTATCCAGTTCATAATATACGAACCACCATATTCCCTATCGCTCAGCTTGTCAACAATCATAATCACCAAACATACGCCAATCTTTCAGCGTGTTCTTGTTCCAACAATATGTTGGTCCAAGAATACACGCTGACCAGCGTACTTGTTGACACAGCTGCAGCCGATAATTTTCCTGGCATTGAATCGGACACGATTATGATTGCTATTCCAACAACCATACCCATGATCGTGTCCCTTCTACCAATTCCTAATCAAACATTGCCCCCATATCCATCAGGTTGCCAACAGAGCAACCAATTTCTAATTATCAGCCATCAACCATGTCACATGTACCACCACATGAACCCCAACAATAGCCACCCTAGCCCTTGCCTTGGCAAACAAATCTCCGGACGACCTATCGTCACTAAAAACCCTATAGCCTTCAACGGCATGATCGTGAGCAATTGTGGCGGCAATTGCCGAAAGACAATGGTGTAAATAGTGATAATAAAGACAGTTAAAAGGGTATCCACTACCCCAACACCGCTTTGCCAACGACGTTCTAGCAATGCAGCGCAGCCACCTGTATCACCGAACAGCAGCACAGGACACATGCACAACATCACACTTCGGAGTGCGCATCCATTACTCTAGGGCGCCCTGTGGTTGGACACAACCAACCATACGCCAGGAGCCCCCATAACCTAAGTCGCCTACCTAAAACCAAGCGCGACTGGCCGGCACCTCACCACAAGTTGCCGTTTGGTCGAGGTCACAGCTGCCGTATATCGCGCGCCGTCGTCGATACCGGTGCCGATATGCTGGACCCTCCCTCGATCGGTAAGCTGCGCAACTGAGTGCCCACCCCCCTTTACCAACACAGCGGCAAACAATCCGCCATACAAACGTATGGACGAAACCCGCCGACTCAGGACTCGGTTTTCCTCAATTTTATCCACTGACACGTCGTAGCACGATGTCAGTGAGTCACAATAGGTCCCATCTCCTGGCACTTCGTGCACGATGCCAGCGAGCCCCAATAGGTTTCGCTTCCTGACACTTCGTCATACGACGTCAGCGAGCTCCTACTGGGATTAGACCTATTAGATAGGTACAATCTGTTGGCAGATACCGCCAACAACAGATTAATACCCACAGCACCTCTATCTGCTTTTCCCGCACACGCTACAACGTCACTGCGGACGCGAGCGGATTACCGATAGGTTCCGACCTGTTGGTCCAAGCGACCCACAACAGGCTAATGGACCACGCCGCACATCTTTGCCCATGATGGCATCAAGCGGTAACATCCGCGTTCACCACATTTATCAACACTGGCCCAAGCTATAACTAGGAACTTGTCATCACGACAGTTCCCTTAACCAAATTGCAGCGCCTCCCGAAGTACGCAGGGCCACCTTGTTTATCAAGCGTACGGCCCTCCTCTCATCACAGCACCAACCATCGAGCATCCCTTCAGCCCTACGTTTTTTCGTGACTTTGTCACTGGGGGGGGGGGGGGGGGGGGGGGGGTTACTGTAACGGTGCCGCCAAACCCCACGGTACACTTACGTAAAACCCCCATAACCTCATCCCAAGTCGCACACGTTTTTGCTAATGCAATCGCATTAAGCACCTGAAAATGCTTCACTCATTAATTAAATCAGAGCTATAATCGTAAAGTCCCTGTAAAGAACTTTTCATGCATCTCTTCGCATACAATTTTCCGTAAGATTTCTTTCGTTGCTTATCTGGAATTCCAAACCAATTCGGCACCTTCAGTACCAGACAATTCCTGTAAACAAAATGGTTCGGTTTGCATGCAATGTAACCGTCATGACCGGGACCATAAATATTGCGCCGTCTATTTTCCATCTTCGCCATGTGTACGATAAATTTCTTTACGTACACATTGGCCGGCGACCTTTTTCTCCCAGCAATAAAATTCTCTAACTCGCACCATGTACCAACAGAAGATCGGTGTTTATACATAGGTTTCCTGCGATACCATAAACAATTCATATCGTTTGTGGTATTCGAAAAACATTTTTTTCATTTAATGAACGGCCGTTATTTATTTAGCTGACCCTCATTACCGAACGATGCATAAGCAAACCCAAGTTTTTCTCTCTCTTCCCTTTTCTTAACCCTAACCTAGGATGGAATTCATGTCAGAGTTCTATCCTCGGTGAGTCCTTTACCATCCGCTGACCGCCACGGTCACGCGTGTTAAGTGTGTCGATGACATCATAGTCAAAGATGATGTACAAGAGATCATTGACACACCTAAACCTAAAAACTCTGTCACTGCGGAGACGCGCAAATATATACTGGAGTCGTGTTCGCGTTGTTCAACTAACTTTAGTTAAAGTCGGTGAAAGTATTGATTTAAATCTGTCATTTTATGTGTTGTTCGATTTTGATATACTAAGTGAAAGTATTAAAGGTAACAAATAAAGTATTATTGTTGATCAAACCGGAGTGTTTTGTTTCTGTGTTGTGTCCGCTCGGTTGCGAAGGTCAACCATCGTTTGCTTCATCCTTGCATAGTGAGCAGTGTCCGCGCGAACAATTTATGATGGAGGTGGAAGTGAACGGAGTGCCTGTGTAATGGCACAATACTTCCACCCCACAGTACCATTGTGGATATTCCTAAACATTACCCGGCACGAAATATTATTGGAACTAGATTTGACCCCTCGTAATTTAAATGCAAACACAAACGACCTGCATTTGGTATGTTGCGATCGTTTCAAACCATCTTCCATGTTATAGCTGTTTGGTCTTATGTACATAATACTTACAACTTCAGTGATTGGCAAATTAATTTATCTGGAGTGCACTCGACTAGTTATTAAGTTTTCGGTAGCTGTTGTCACACTTACTTCTAAAGAAGCGATCAAATATTTACATTACCAGTTTACAAAACGAAATTTATATCAGCACTCAATATAAATTCAAATGCTTTTTCCATTGATACCACCTGATGTTCGCTGGTAAAAGATCAATCAGATGTCGAACTAGGCACTTCATGATGAGATTCGATGAGACTACAAAAAAAGATCAACAATTTAACTATGAACATCAAGACAAAGAAAACATCATATATAAAAATTAAGAAACACTTAACCTTAGTTATTAAACGCAAATAAGACAAAAACAAAATGCGCACTAATTCATTTAAAACAATCCAGACCAAGTACTTATGTCTATAATTAAAGAGAAAGTTTTTCTTTATTCAGGAAAATCGGGAAACAACAAGGAGATATGCGGGGACGACAAATTCAAAGAAGATGGCGATCCGTGGAACGTCGAAGCACAGGCCGCCTTCCTAGGTCCAAACCTGTGGGACAAAACATTACCATACGATGCTGACCTCAAGGTAACCCAAGTTAGTATTCCGGTTAGATGCTGCCATTTGACCTCATTTTACAATTAATTAATTCATAATTAACTATACTATAAAACACAATTACAAATTCGTATATCTCACGCTTCTAGACTTTATAATCAGTGCGCGTGATATTTTATAAATAACTAACGTTAGAAAAGATAAAAACTGCTTGCATGCCACGTTCAAGGAAAGGCTTATCATTTTCCGTCAATGTCCGGACTGTAATTTGTCCAAGGATATCTTATCACAATGATAAGGTATTTAGATGAACGGAAAAATGAGCTTCTCTCTTGGACAAGCTTTTTTATTTATATTGTAAGATTGTTTCTACTTGGAATTGCTCTTTTTCTTTCTTGTTCTCTTTCCTTTTACTTGCGGATACAGTATGCAGATTTAGATGAGTTCCTTTCGGAGAATAATATTCCTGATGGTTTGCCCGGAACACACTTGGGGCATGGTACAGGCTTGGGACATAGGTCTGATTCATTGAGTCATTCAACTGGCCTGTCCTTAGGCCTGGGACATATAACAACAAAGCGAGAACGATCACCCTCACCGTCTGATTGCATTAGTCCAGATACTTTGAATCCACCATCGCCGGCTGAATCAAGTAAGTATTTCATTCAGATAAGAAATTGACCAATCTATTTTGAGTTTTTGATCTAACTAGCTCTGGGTTTTGTTTTTTCTTTTATTTCGCAAATTGGTATTGAAATTTTAAAGTTGAGAGGTTTTCATTGGGACCTAATAAGTTCCTGCTGACTTCAACTCGTGCTGCGTCAAATTTTGAATCAGGCCTAATACTGTTGAACATTTTGTAACTGTTACGTGCTCAACTTCTAAGGATCCTGCAAATATAGTCAGCGTCTGACATGAATCTTCGTTAAGTAATGCCTGCAGGTCTTCGTCTTCAAACATTGCATTGCAGGGCATTGTACATCTCCAACAGCAAACTGAAGCGTCTATAGTTTTAAACCTCGTGATCCGAACCATCGTAATCCGTTTAGGCCATCTTAAGTAAACACAAGATACCCTAATTGCACTATCGGTTCGCGCGTCAAGTATTCCGTGGGATCCGAAGTAAACACACGGATCATCACAAACGCGTCCGAGTGTAGTGCAGTAATATATATGGGATTCGGGCCGTAGTGTGTATATTGTGTGGAAGTGTACAGTGCGTGAAAACTCATACCCCTTCCTTTCCTTATGTCTGTTTTTCCTCTTTTTCGCACCTCATTTGGGTCCCTCAGACGTCAATACTCTCAATTGATTTATAACCTTTGGAGGGTTTTTTTTTGTGTTTTGAGTGGCGTAATGTACGTAAAGAAAGACATGTGACCTGGATTTCGGCACGGATCTAGTGGGGCACCTACTACAAGGGCATAACAACTGTAGTGATTGCTCTCGCTTATCTATCGCCGGGTCTGTGGCGGTTCCGCCAAACCCCACGGTTCGCTTACATGAAAAACCCCCATAACTTCCACCCAATCTCATAACTTCCCTAATTCAATCGCGTTAGCATCTTCATGCATCTCTTCGCATACAATTCCCCGTAAGACTTCTTTCTTAACTTATCAGGAATCCCAAACCAATTTGGCACCCTCATCATCATCATCGGCACTACAACTGGAAACCCGTCTTGGCCTTATTTAGCAAGTCCTGAGACTTGTTAAATTTTCCATAATGATTTGTTTTATTTTTCCGGGCAAGGTCATTCGTCTTGCACCAAGGTGCCAGGCAAATTCCCCTAGACGAATTCCTAATAACAAAGGATTTGGATTACATACTATGTAACCTTCACCAGGGACCATAAACATTGCGCCGTCTATTTTTCAGCTTCACCATGTGTATGATAAATCTCTTAACGTACACATTGGCCGGCGACCTTTTTCTCCCAGCAATCAAATCCCCAAGAAGCTGCATTCAATTAGCGCAATCGACAATGAAGCCAATTTCCCTAACTCGCACCAAGTTCAAACAAAAGAACACTGTTCCTCCATAGGTTTCCTGGCGGTACCATAAACAATCCATATCGTTTGTCGTATCCTAAATGCATTTTTTATTTAATGATTGGCTGCTATTTACCCAGCTGGCCCTCATTACCGAACGATGCATTAGGTCGCTTCTTCCATTGTCCTTGCCGCCTGCCTGTTTCATTGTTCCATTGCCTTCGCGCATGTGTAAACAATACAGATCTGAACGATCACACACACCACCACCATGATCTCCATTACGAGATCTGGTTTTCTTTTCCACCAAGAAAGACTTTACGTTTCTCTTGTGGTAGGTAAAGCATTTCCCTAGTGGAGGGGAACACTTTCCCTCTCAAGGAAAATGCACCCTATAATTTCCCTTGTTAGCGAATCAGCTCTGCACGCGCTGACTATCACTGAGTCAAATTACATCCGCCGACCACCACGGTCGTTGCCGCTCCTGCTCCCCGTAGCCCTCACAGGGACGCGTACATCAGAGTCGCGTCTGTCCTCCTAGTTTTTCCGTCCTCGTTAGTGACGCGGACGCATTCTTAAATTTATTTACGAGAGCTAGTTTCCTTTCTTTGAAATAAGTGCGAATAGAACAATAAATAATTGCGAGATAGTATTCGTATCCGTTCCGTATAAAAATCACGCAGAAGCGGTGTAAAGATAAAATCATTGGTGAATAGATAAAATCGTCTAAGGATACTTATTCGTGGTAATATCGCAATTAATACTTTAAAGACCGTTTCCAAGTGATTAAATAAAAAGAACTTGTCAACTGAGTAGTTGAAGATATCAAATAAAAGGAACTTGTTAACTTACGAACTAGTGTGTTTCCTTTTCCTGTCGTGTACGTTTTATCCTGAGTGTGTTTGTTCTTTTCGTTGTGGACAATACGCGGATGAACTTTATTGACAGACGGATGGGGATAGAAGTGAACCGAGTCTCCCTGTTTGGCACAATACTCCTAATCTCCACGGGTCCGACTTGCATCCATTTCTGAGGCGGTGTTGGCTTTCCCTGTCAGGGCATTTCAATGGAATGGGAATTTCACGTCGATCTGTGTAGCATTCGCGGCCTAAAATGCAATTTCTCCTCTGTGTCTACCCACGTTTCTAACCAGAAACCAACTATCCGTGCACTTAGCGAGACTCAGGTAATAACTAATACAGATATTTCCGATTTTACTATAGTCGGTTATAACCTAGTGCCTTTGTTCTTTCCACATCGTGGTCTAGCTACATACATACGAAGTGATATTGCTTAACAGCTTCTGCCACAATATGGTGTCTGCTCTAATCCAGAATCTAATTTCTCGTGGCTAAAACTTCACGTTCGTAGGCATATCATACATTACTGCTATCTTTATAGAAGCGTAAATTTAGATAGAAACGCATCCTTTAACGAATTTGATGCTCTATCTGATTGTATCGATAAGGTCTTGACCCTATTTGCTCACACTGAAATTGTTATTGATTTCAAAGTCTCAGTGGCTTCGCCACTCCTGGCACAAAACTCCTGATGGTCAGTATGTCTAGCTCTTTGCTGAGTCAAACAATTTAACTCAACTCGTCAGTGAGCCAACGAGGGTACCAGATATAGATGGTCATTCCGCCTACACAGTGGACCTGCTTCTCACTAACCACATAAACAAATACACAATTGAAGTTTCTTCGCCCTTGGGCACTTCAGACCACTGTGTCGTGTCAACTAAATTTCCTCTAACCAACAGCAACGCTTACGAGAAAACTCCCAAAAGAACAGTAGGGTTCTATGAGAAAGCCAACTGGGAAGGTCTGAACGACTTTTTTGGGAAGTTAAATTGGTCGCTATTTTTCCGCAATATTGATGTTGACTCTATAGCGGACACATTGACGGACACGATTTTGTTTGGCATGCGAACCTTTATTCCACACAAAGTAAAAAGTATCAAATCCAAAGGAAATATGTGGTTCGATTCCGAGGGCAGAGAAGCCATTAAGGCTTAATGAGTTGAGCTTCCGGATGTATAAATCAAACAATACTGAGGAAAACCGGAAAAGATTTAAGAGAGCTAGAAATGACTGCAATGCGTATATTTAACGCGCCAAGTTCTTGCATGACCATAGAATGAGATAAAAAATACTACAGTCTCCCACAGGTAGTTGAAACTCCTGGGCATTTATGGAGAACATTCAAAACTCTGTCTCCTCATCCATTCCTTCGCTAATAGTCGATGTCAGACCAGTCACCAGTGCAATAGAGAAACGCGAATCTACTTGCTGCACATTTTGCAGCCAACACAACGCTGCCTGATACTACATCAGTTCCGCCTCAACTTGGGCATACGTCGCACACCACGAGCCAGATTCGCTTCCGAACGCGTACTGTTGCCCGCGCAATGAAAGAGCTATACGCAAACAAATCCGCTGGTCCGAATGGCATTCCCCCGATTCTCTTGAAGAGATGTTCCTCTTCACTCTCTGAACCACTGCGGAAACTCTTCCATTTGTGTTATTCTACTGGCCGTTTTACAAATATATGTAAGTCAGCGAACATTCAACCAATTCCCCAAGAGGGCGACAAATCATCCCTTTCTTCTTATCGACCCATAGCAATAAATTCTATTCTCTCGAAGGTAATGGAATTACTGATTAACCATCAATTTTCGAAATATCTGGAATCAAATGAGCTCCTCAATGACCGCCAATATGGCTTTCGTCGCAACAGATCCACAGGAGAGCCATTCTATGCACTACTTCGGAGAAAGCAAGGTTGTTTGGTTGTTTGGAGTTTGGCATCCAGCTCTTTTATCAAAATTCCATTCATATGGAGTGGACAATTCCCTGACCCAATGGATAAAAGACTATCTTTCTGGCCATTCAATCCAAGTGGTTCTCGATGGTGTCAAATCTACCTCCCATCAAATTAATGCAGGTGTTCCCCAGGGTTCAGTATTCTCACCCACTCTCTTCCCCATCTTTATAAATGATCTCTTGTCCATTACCCACAACCCAATCCACTCGTTTGCCGATGATACCACTTTGAGTTTCTTATACTCATATGAACATTCCCGGCCAAACTCTTCGAACGTCAATACCAATCAGCAGATTATGCTTAATACACTGAATTTCGACCTCAACAAGATATATCAATGGGGATTATCTAACCGAATAGAGTTCAATGCCTTAAAAACTCAGTGCTGTCTCTTGTCGCCAAAGGCGAATCCCAAAGTAAATACACTGTCGAAGAACGGCATTTGCATCGACGAAGCCAAGGAACTATCAATCGTCGGCACTCGAAGTAATGCGACCTTTAATTGGAACGACCACATTTTTGAAGCTGCGAAAAGTGCGGCCAAATGCATGGGGTTCTTTACGAGATGCAAAAGATACTTCACTCCATCCAACCTGGCAACTATTTATAAGGCGTATATTCGTCCAAAAATGGAGTTCAACGCCCATATTTGGCTGGGTCAATTCCGTCGTAAGAACATAGCCGCAACATGTCGTGTCTATCTCTCTTCTATAGGTATTATCACGGTCGTTGCTCAATAGAACTTGCTGAATGTGTTCCGCCTCCTCAGACATTTGCCCGCGATACCCATCAATCTGTGAATGCGTATCAGTTTACGTTGAAAGTCAACTTCAGGCGCACAAACTGACGTAGAGAGTCATTCTTTAGCCGAACCACACTAATGTGGAATACTCTACCTGATCATGTGTTACATCAGAACTCGTTCCGTTACAGAGCGGGGAAGCTGTGGAACTCCCTTCCCACGCGAGTGTTCCCGAACGTTACAACCTGCAACTGTTCAAAAAGAACTGCAACAGTTATTTGATGGCATCTCGGGGCGCCCACTCAGCGCTATAGGTTCGCCTCTCCTGAGAGAAGTCTAATAAAAAAAAAAAAAAAAAAAATTAGACCAGAGAAATGATCCATTAATCCCCAGTTACTACACTGTTCGAAGCGAAACTCCCACGCCATTGCAACAATTCGGCATATATATTCACACCCCATCTGTAAAATATGAACCCCGCTCTTCCGGAGGTAACCTGATACCCCCAGTTCACGTAGCGCATTAATTTTGAGGTTTCAACCGGCTGAGGGAAATGCATTCTTGACGTTCAGCGTGATCATTGCGCAATACTACTTCATGACACCACGGCTTCTGGATTCTGCCAGCGCTCCACCAGCGATCTGCATACCTGGGTGCTTGTATCTACTCCTTTTCGTCTGCACCCATTCTGCATATATCCTCTCAACTACGTATAGTGTTCCAGTCTCGAGAGAACGACGGTTTCCAATACCATCCCAGCTGTGCACAGAAAGCAGGCTAAAATATCTTGCGTGACCCTGCTTATGTAGTTTGCTTTTCTTACATTATCATCATCGGCACTACAATCGGGACCTGGTCTTAGCCTTATTTATCAAGTCTCTCCACCGGTATCCGGTCCATATCGGAGACTTGTTAAATTGTCTATAATAATTTGATTTTCCGGACAAAGTTATTAGCATTGCGCCAACCTTTCTCAGGATGTCGCTGCATGCATTGGTTCACTACTTGGCGGCTGTCAAAGTAGCTATCCAGCGGTGTCACGTGGAGGCTGCATTTCATCTTGGATTGAACCAGGGACAAGGATTGTCCTGGCCTTCGCCAGTATGTTCGCCCCCCAACCCCCTTTTCCATCTTATGCCCATCCTAATAGTTCCTAACAAACAAAATATTCAAGGATTACTGGTTCAAGATGTCTTCTTTTGGGTCCCCGTGACTTCAGTCCTGGCCTTCGCCGGGTTAAGCAATCAGAGACTTTGGCCTGTATGCCCCCCCCCCCCCCCCTCCAGTAACTGTCCTTGCAGGTCGTCTCGAATAGGACAAATTTTCAATCACTTCATGGCCCTCTTTAAACACTCTATGGTATATCACCCGATATTACAAAGTGTTTGACTGGTGAGAGATGGGTAATTCTAGATTTTCTATAACTATTCTCTTCACTAAGTCGATATTTTCTTCACTAACTGTCGTTGCAGGTCGTCTTGAATAAGACGAGTTTTCAACCACTTCATGAATCTCTTTGAACAATCGATAATCCCTGATATTAAAAAGTCTGCGTAGAGTTTCTCCAACAACAAGAAATGCCGCTCGCAACACAAACATTTAAACAAACTCCTTACTTAATAATTTTTCCATAGTAAAGATAGAACTTGAGGTAAACTAATATCATCCACTGCTAACCAAAATTCGCGGTACAGACGGTCATAGAAAACGCGAAACAATATAAAATGGACATCGTCGCGCTTCAGGAAGTCCGACTCCCACATCAAGTAATCGAAACCAACGGATTTGCACTGGCGTGCGGAGGTACCGGTACACATAACCTCGGGACTGGCTTCATCATAAACAAGAAGATTACGCCCCATGTAAAAGATATGAAATTTATTAATGACCGAATGCCGGTGCTAAAAATATGGGGAACATGGTACAAAGATTGTATTTATATACGTACACACCCCAACAGAATCTACCGACAAAGAAACGAAGGACACGTTCTACGAGACCCTAGACGAAGTATTTGATGGGATCTCATCATTCGATGTTAAAATCCTCCTCGGGGACCTCAATGCGAAAATGAGAAAGGAAAATATCTCCCAACCAACTATAGGTAAAGAAAGCATACACGACGTATCAAATGATAATGGAATTCGAATTATCACGTTCGCAGCGTCAAAAAATCTTGTAGTGAAAAATACGATGTTCAAGCACAAGCAAATTCATAAAGCCACATGGATATCATCCGACGGCGTAACACGTAACCAAATAGACCACTTCCTCATAGACAAAAGACACCACTCGAATATCCTTGACGTAAGATCATATAGAGGAGCGGATTGTGACTCCGATCAACTTCTCATCATCATCATCGGCATTACAACCGGGAGCCAGTCTTGGCCTTATTTAGCAAGTCTTGAGGCTTGTTAAATTTTCCATAATGACTTGTTTTTTTTCCGGGCAAGGTCATTAGTCTTGCGCCAGAGGCTCCCCGACGGGGGATCGAACCCCGATCTCCCGCATGACAGGCGGGTATACTAACCACTATACTATCAAGGAGCCGGTGATCATCTTCTAGTGATGGGGAAAATCAGAAGTCGGCTCGCAGCAACCCATATAGACAGTCACGGGAGACGAGCAAAAACTTCGACATAGATAAACTAAAAGACCTACGCAAAAGGGCTGAATATCAAGAGGAACTAATGAATAGATTTAGCATCCTAGAGAATGGGAGCAGTGAGGAAGAGGAAACCAATAATCTGGGCACCACTAAATGGTCATCGATCAGAAACACAATCAAACAAACAGCCCAAAAGGTATTAGGACTTCCTACCCCTCTTTGCCCCGGGTGATCGCCATTCTCGCTTCTTTGCGGATCCGGCTCGAACCACCAACTGTTACTGCAAGGCGGCGTCTTAGTAATGTCGCGAGTACGGATCGCCTATCATGGTATTTAGTACTATAGTTATATTATTTCATTTGGAATTTCAGTTTATAAGAAAACAATTAAGTCCAAGCCTTGGTTTGACGATAAGTGCAGGGCAAAGGTCGAACAACGTAAACGCCTCAGAGTGATCCACTTAGAAAGATATGATGAAGTCAACGCAGAAAGATACGCGACAGTTCGGAAAGGGACAACGAGACTTTACAAACGCAAAAAACGCGAATGGAAGAAGACTCGGATCGAAAAAATCCTAGAAAATGCCAGAGCAAAGAATATCAGAGGTATGTATGCCGCCATAAATTCAATTAGAAATGGCTACGGAGGGAGAGCCAAAATAATCCGAGACACAAACGGCTGTCTGGTGAAAAAAACAAACAATATCGCGACAAGATGGAAGCAGTACTTTGAAATCCTGCTCAACGTGCGCACCCATCAACCACAAATAAACGCACCACACGCTCATACAGCCGATCCTCACATCCCAGAGCCTTATCACAACGAAGTTGTAGACGCAATAAATCGATTGAAAAACACCAAGGCTCCCGGAGTCGACTGCATACCGGCAGAGCTTGTGAAGCATGGAGGAGAGACAACCGCTCGAAAGATCCTCCAACTGATTAAAACAATATGAGATAAGGAAGTCACTCCGGAAGAATGGAAAACCTCAATAGTCATTCCCATTTCAAAAAAAGCGACAGAACTGACTGCGAAAACTACAGAGGAATGTCATTGCTCCCAACCACATACACAATACTAACAAATGTCATACTGGCGAGAATCACACCGTACGCAGAAGAAGTACTGGGCAATTCCCCTACGGATTCCGTAGGAACGTCAATGAGCGAATTTTCGGAATAATCCAATCGCTGGAAAAGAAGTGGGAATACGGAGAGACAGTTCACCAACTGTTCGTTGACAGCAAAAAAGCCTACGACTCAGTCGCAAGGCTAAGACTCTACCATATTGTAATTGAGCTGGGAATCCCGAAAAAATATTCCGCCCTCATTCAAATTTGCATGAACGAAACAAAGGGCGAGTAAGAATAGAAAACCACCTCTCAGAACCATTTGAAACCCGGGACGGACTAAAACAGGAGGATGGCCTCTCACCATGTCTTTTTAACCTTGTCCTCGAGTATGTCAATAGAAAGGTACATGGCGACAACATGGCCGGATCATCCCTGAACGGCGTCACACAAGTGCTCGCATATGCGGATGACATCGCCGTTTTGGGCGATAATCTGGAGACTATAAGTAAAAGCAGTGAAATCATCACAACCGGCAGAAGAGGTGGGCCTTGAAATAAGTGAAGACAAAACAAAATACATGATTGCGGCGAGAGGATGTGGAACTCAGAGAACACACATAAAGATTAGGGACAAAAATATTTGAAAATGTCAAAGAATTTAAATATCTGGGAATTATACTGACGGCCAGTAACGAAATATCGAAGGAAATTAACAAAGACTACACTCCGGCGACGCTAGTTGGCATGCAGTCAGTAAACTGCTGGAATCCAAACTGCTATCATGTAATATAAAGCTCCGTGTCTATAGAACCATAATCATGCCGATTGTTCTATACGGATACGAAACATGGACTCTCAGAAAACGGGAAGAAAACAAATTCCGCGTATTCGAGAATAAAGTTCTAAGGGGTATATTTGGCGGCAAATATGACGAGGAGGCAGAACAATGGAGTAAACTCCACAACCACGAACTGGGAGAGCTATACCGCAAACCTACAATAGTGAGAGTAATCAAGTCGCGAAGATTAAGATGGGCTGGACACGTGGCGCGAATGGGCAACGATAAGACCATGCATCGAATTCTTGGTGGTAAGCCAATGGGAAGGAGACTAGTAGGATGGTCGCGACGGAAATGGAAGGACAATGTTAGGTTTGACTTCGAGGAGATCGGATCGGATGGTCGAACGTGGAAGGAGAGTGCACAGGATAAGGAACAATAGCGGAGTCGAGTCGGTGAGGTCATGAATTTTCGTGTTCCTACAGGCCAATAAATAGAAATAGATAGATAGAATAGCTAACCAAAAACTCGTCGGCGGATGATGCTCAAACTCAACATGGAAATAGATATCAGTTGTAACAAGAAACGAAAAATGCGTTAGTGTTCTTAAGGAAGTCATTTACACAGACCGTTTGAATGACTCGGTCCAGGTTAAAATTTGACCGACTGTACCAGGTGTACCGGTGTGAAGTGAGCGTCAAGATACAAATGTATCGATAGGCAACGTTTGATGTGAACGAGCCCTTATTTTTTTATTTGGTTGCTATGACATCTGTCAAACATATTTAGTATGCATCAAGTCATTGTACAAACATCATTTTTGCGGATTTGCGGAAAACATTAATTTTTTGTTTTTCATTTGAAGAAAAGTGCTGCAAAGTCGCATCGAATGATTGTCGAGGTTTATGGTGATCATGCTCTATCGGTAGCAACATACAAAAGATGGTTTAAGCGGTTGAGAGATAATGATTTTGATGTGCGAATTGAAGAACGTGGAAGACCACCAAAAAAATTTGAAGACGCCGAATTGCAACCAATATTGGATCGAGATAACACTTTAAGTCAAAAAAAAAAGGCACAAATGTTAAATGTTGCACAACAAACAATTTCTGACCGTTTAAAGCCTATGGGGAAGATGCAAAAGTGTGGAAACTGGGTGCCACATGAATTAAATGACAGGCAGATGGAAAAGCGAAACACGACATGTGACATGTTGCTTCTACGACACGAAAATAAGTCAGTATTGCATCGAATTCTGGCTGGTGATAACAAAATTATTTTAAAAATCCTAAACGCAAAAATGCATGGATATATCCAGGAGAAGCGTCAACATCGACTGCAAAGCCTGATCGGTTCGGAAAAAATGCAATGTTCTGTGTTTGGTGGGACCAGAAGGAGGTGGTGTATCATGAACTTCTAAAACCTGGCGAAACTGTTGATGCGCAACGCTACCGACAACAAATGATCAATTTGATCTATTTATTGATCGAAAAACGACCAGAATGGGCCACAAGACAGGGAAAGGGAGTTTTGTTGCATGATAATGCTTAGAGTCATACAGCAAAACCCATCAAAGAAACAATAAAAGCTCTCGGAAGTGGGGGGAAGTGTTACCCCACCCGCCGTATTCACCAAACTTGGCTCCTTCCGACTAACATTTGTTTTCATCGATGGGACACGCATTGGCTGAGCAGCATTTCAATTCCTACGAAGAAGTCGAAAATTGGGTCTCCGAATGGTTTGCCTCAAAAGACGACCGGTTTTATTGGCGTGGTATTCACAAATTGCCAGAAAGGTGGTCGAAATGTGTAGAAAGCAATGGCCAATACTTCGAATAGAATGTTTTTTACTTTCCCATTTAAAATTAGTTTTATTGAAAAAAAAAAAACGCTGACTTCATACCGGTATACCTGGTATAGTCGATTTGAATATCTTCAAACTTACATTGTCTCTATTAATGAATAATATGTCTTTTTTAATTCTATGTAGATCCCATTTTCGCGAAGTTTGTATCCATTCTTATTTAGTTTACAATGAACAGTTTCTGAAACATCGTTGACGTTCAGTATTTGATATTTCAGCATTTTCATTCGCGTCATCTGGCCGGGATTTCGATCCACGTACCCGAGCATTCTCAGATGAAGAACTAAAGCCCCAGCCAATGATTAAAAAATCAAGAAAACAATTTGTTCCAGATGAACTTAAAGACGATAAGTATTGGGCACGCCGACGAAAGAATAACATTGCCGCCAAACGCTCCCGTGACGCTCGTCGACAGAAAGAGAATCAGATAGCAATGCGAGCTAGATACCTTGAAAAGGAGGTCAGTATTTCCAAATCCCCAATCATGATGTACAACTAATGTATGAATTATTTTTTGCATTTTCATTTGCTATTTTCTCCCTTTTTCATATTTAGAACGCTAACTTACACCAAGAAGTTGAACAGTTAAAACAAGAGAATATGGACTTGCGAGCACGTCTATCTAAATTCCAAGAGGTGTAATGTCAACCCTATACTTATTCAAAAAGGATCATAATAGTAATAATATTGAATCAAAATTAAAATACAACAAGCAGAGAAAATGTAATTAAACAAATATTATGCATATACGAAAAAACCCAACTTCAAGTATATAGCAAATAAAACAAACGATAAACATTAAAAAAAATATATAAAAGTAAAAATTAAATGCAATAAAATATAATAACACATATAAAAACAAAAAGAAACATAAACCTTAGCATAAGTTATGTTATTACGTTATTACGATTGAGAGCAATTATATATACACATCTATAAAAGAGAAGAATACAATAACAACTGCATGAAGAAAAAGAAGAACTAATATTCAAAAGTAACAAGATACTGAGTCCCGAATACTGATTGTGGATTAGCTGTTCAAGAAGCAACACTTAAGATAGATGCATAAGATACAAATAAACCGATAGATACAAAACGAATAACATTCGACACACTAAATCAAGTAGAGAATGTAAGATATTAGCTCCGCTAAAGCTTCATAACAAAAACATTATAAATATATTACAATAGCATATGACGAAAAAGAAAAAGATAATAACAAGGAAAAGAAAAAAAACAAATCATTATCGCCAATTTCGACCCCCACAAAATTAAAAGATTAGAAAGATTAATTAAACCCGTCAAATAATTTCCCCTCTGTTGTTACTTTTAAATAAATATGTTTTTGTTCGCTTCATTGTCTTTGTTTTTGTTCGTTTTTTTTTTTAAGTGTAGAAATGGATTTAATGTTAATTAAATAGTTTTGTATAATTCTCCTCTTTTCTATTCATCTATTAAGAATTTGTTTTTGTTTATTGTTTTTATTTTACCAATTCGTTACATGGAATATGCCTTTTTTTTTTTTTTTTTTTTTTAAATAAAAAATTTATAATTAATTTTTATTTATACGTTTATTTTTCCTTTTTGTATGCTAAAATATTTTTTTTTATTATTTATTTACCGCGCCTACAATAATAAAACAAAATAAAAAAACAACACACTTAAACAAAGAGTCAATTGAATAAACTTACTTACAATGTTATGATGCTGTTTAACAGTTTAGTTATTAATCTTACTTGAACATAATTATAAATTCGTTACCTTTTTTTAACTTATAAATTTATTCCTCAAAGTAGATATTTAATTTAAGTCAATAAAATCATATTAAATTATGAAAACTAACTGAAATACTGAAGAGACGCTTAAGCGATTAAAACTAATTACATAGCATGAAGACAACAAAATTATAAGAATTAATTATAATGAAAGTACTTTTATTTCAAAGTAGGATGTTGATTAAAATATTGCTTATTTAAGAAATATTAGATTTTGTTGGTTATTATTATTTGTTATTATTATAATTTTTCTTTTTTTTTTTTTGGTTTTTTTAATGTTAAATGCCGCAAATGAAGAAACGATTGTAGAAACATTTTTATTTATTTTCACTTTTGGAATAAAATTATGCAAACTGTTAATTTTTATCATTTACTTTTTAATTCTTGTGACGAGATGGGATTGGGAGAGGTGTTTTCATTTTTTTGTTTCTATATGTTACAATCATTGTATTTTTAACTCGATTTCGTTAAGAATTAGTTTTTGTAAACTCTATATAATTTTTATTATTATATAACGAACTTTGAATTTGGGTTGGAGTTACAATTGAACGAAATTGCTACTCCTGCGCTAGGTAGCAGTATCGACTGTTGAGGCGAAGCGTTGATGGTGTGTGAGCGCACTCTCAATTTCTATTCGTCTTAAGAGGTGGCTCTTACACCCACCGCTTGAAGCTGTGAGAACGGTAAAGTTGTGGTCAATGTAGATCAAATGTGAAGCAGGGTAATATTCGCCCGCAGGTCTTGAACGAGGGCTCGGCCTTAAATAATTGAACCGTAATATCTTTCGGTCTGCGAAGGATTTACATCCTTGATGAGGGTTCTAGAACCTTCGCAGGTGGATATGTAACGCGATTGTCCACAGAACGAACAGAAAGCCTGTTGCTTGGGAGATAGCTGAGATGTTGCACGCGCCGGGATGCGCCATACGGCTGCTCGCGACTTGAAGTTAGTGGCATGGTGTCAATCTTCTTCTGGGCTCGGCCTTAAATAATTGAACCGTAATACCTTTTGGTCTGCGAAGGATTTACATCCTTGATGAGGGTTCTAGAACCTTCACAGATGGATATGTAACGCGATTGTCCACAGAACGAACAGCAAGCCTCTTGCTTCGGAGATAGCTGAGATGTTGCACGCGCCGAGATGCGCCATACGGCTTCTCGCGACTTGAAATTAGTGGCATGGCTGTCAATCTTCTTCTGGGCTCGGTCTGAAATAATTGAACCGTAATACCTTTTGGTCTGCGAAGGATTTACATCCTTGATGAGGGTTCTAGAACCTTCGCAGGTGGATATGTAACGTGATTGTCCACAGAACGAACAGCAAGCCTGTTGCTTCGGAGATAGCCGAGATGTTGCACGCACTGAGATGCGCCATACGGCAGCTCCCGACTTGAAGTTAGTGGCATGGCTGTCGATCTTCTTCTGGGCTCCTTGATTCAGATTAGCTGAATGTGTGAGCAGTTCGACGGACTCCAAGGACTCAATACAGCTGTCGAAGTACTTGTATTTAAGAGATTTACTAGTATCTCGCAGCCATATCTCCCAATCACGGCTAGTGCATTGGTTCAGCTACTGTTCGATCAGATATACGAGTTTCTGTCTTCTGTGGCGCATACAGAGACTCTACTGCGCCATTTGTAGAATTACGAAGCTGACGCAAGCCCGCGACAGACTCTTTCGACAAGGCAGTAATTTGAAAGCGACCACTCAAAACGGAAACAACGAGAGCACGAGTTTGGTCGTAATATCCGAATAGACTGTCGCAAGCCCGCTTTCAATTTTTCATGGTCATCGGAATGTGTTTGGCGATGATAGGACCGTACATAGAATCCTTGAAGGTAAACTAACGGGAATGAGACCGACAGGACGGCCGCGACGGAGATGGGAGGGCCATGTTAGATTGGACCTCGAGGAGATCGGATCGGATGGTCGAACGTGGAAGGAGAGTGCACAGGACAGGGAACAATGGCAGAGCCGAGTCAGTGAGGTCATGAACTTCCGGGTTCCTACAGACCAATAAAAAAAAAAATCGGAATGTGTTTGATGGTCTTAGCTCGTCGTTGGATTGGTTGGATTTCAAGCAATACCGATATTTCACATCTGTAAGATCCAGGATGAAATTTTCAACTACCAACTGCATCGAGCTTCCTTTGTCAGGTCCTGGTTTTCGCTGAAGAAGGCTTCATAGCACATTGGACGTTCTATCTCCGATCGTTGATTCCTATAGTTATCGGGTCCTGTTTCCCCCCAGGCGAGTGATTTGTTTGTTTTTTGGCAGGAAGATAGAAATCTTCAAAAGATACCTCTGGATCGATCAAGAGCCCTGCCGGTTTTTGACCGACTAAAACCACCTCCCCAATGGGCAAGGCTAATAACCTTGCCCGTAAAAATAAATTATTATGGAATATTTAACAAGCCTCGAGACTTGCTAAATGAGGCCAAGACCGGATCCCGATTGTAGTGCCGATGATGATGATGAAAACTACATCCCGTTAAGCACATATTTCCGTTGATCCCCACGGAACTTTCTTTTAGATATTCCACCGCGGGCGGGACGAAGTTTACCTTTTACTCCGCTCGTCCCGTCGCAACTGCTGCATCATGTCATATAGAATATCATTTGCTACGGGCCATGCTTGTTTGGAACTTAGCATCTGTGGCAACTCTAACAGATACACACAATTCACAAGCAAAAATAGTGAAGAACACCGAACGAAAAATCGAATAAGAAAAATACATCAGAACCGTATACCAAGCGATAAAATAAAAATAATTTATATCAGTGGAATATAGTCGAGTTTGGAAATCAAATTCTAAACACGGCCAGTAGCCTGGTGTGTAACGCTTAGGTAAATTTTTTTTTCGTGATTCGAGCTGTCATAGCGTCAGTTCGAATCACGCGATCTTCTTCACTATTATTTCAAACGCAATACATCTATTACTACTGTGTAGTAACTGTACGTCTCATATATCT
Source organism: Microdon myrmicae (assembly GCA_963931805.1). Classification (NCBI taxonomy): domain Eukaryota; kingdom Metazoa; phylum Arthropoda; class Insecta; order Diptera; family Syrphidae; genus Microdon; species Microdon myrmicae. The sequence continues at coordinate 170,179,447 of OZ007498.1, read as the reverse complement.
CTCCAAAACCGTTCGTGCGGTCTCGAGTCCTACTGTGTGAGTGCGAGTTCTGCATTTTCTATTTAGCCTACGCAATACAAGCGGTATGGGTGGTTGACATTGTGGCGTTTCTAACAGATATACACACAATACACAAGCAAATAGTGAAGAACACCGAACGAAAATCGAATAAGAAAATGCATCAGAGCCGTAGACCACAGCGATAACATAACAAATCCACATCAGTCGAATGTACTTAAGTTTAGAAATCGAATTCATACACACGGCGGTGGCCTGATGTGTTGCGCTTTGGTTCAATTTTCGGTGATTCTAACTGTCATAGCGTCAGTTCGAATCACACGTTCTTCACTATCATCCCTATATACGCTATAACATGCTTATACTTGTGCAAGTATTGCTGAAAGTACCTATGTCCTGATATCAGCTGAGTCAGGAGATAGTTCAGCTCGCCATGTTTTCTTTTCACCCATGTTTCTATATCAGGTTTCATGGTGTGGATCCATCTTCTTTTGGTGGAAGAATCCCACTTTCGTTGCGATTCTCTTAGTCTTGAGAGCTATAATTGTAACCACATTCGCCGGCGATTTTCCTGTGATACCTCATGCAACGCAGCGTTTTCTTTAGGTGCAATGTCAAGTGGTATCCTCCCGGCCAAAACATTTATGGCATCTTCGGATATCGTTCGGAATGCGGAGCATACCCTTAATGATGCCCGTTTATATGCTGAGTTCACTCCCCTCATGTACGAGTTATACTGTGCGGCTGCTGCCCATATGTGAGCTGCATACATTATAATAGAGGTATTGACACTGGTTATCAGTTTCCTTATGTGGGACGGGGGCCCACCAAGATTGGGTAGCAGTCTCGCCAAAACTTTGCATACTCTTGCCGGTTTTTCTCAGGGGTTCCTTGAAAGTCAATTATTGTCGAGTATAACACCAATATATTTAATGTAGGGACTGTGAGACTTGTAGATCGCGCAACGCTTCTGCAACCCGATTCCAGTTCACCGAGTTAAATGCATTTTTCACGTCTGGTGTCACCACGGCGTAATATTTGTTAGTACCTCTTAGCCATCGGGCTCCAGCTATCACATTGCAAACGACGTCGCACAATCCAGGTAGTGCCTTACCGGTTGATCTACCTTTCCGGAACCCATACTGCCATTCAGAGAGCCCCAATGTCCCCTCAGTGAATTGTTCCAGGCGAGTGGTAATTACTCGCTCAAGCAGTTTCCCTGTTGTGTCCAGCATACACAACCGGCGATATAACGACGAAGCTTCTGGATTCTTGACTCCTTTTGGTATAAGCACAAGCCGCTGTTTTTTTTTTTTCCATCGTTTAGGAAATTGTCCTGTTTGAAGGCAGGTCATGAAGAGACTGCTGAAGACTTCCGACTTTATTGTTAAAGCAGTCTTCACTACAATGTTAGGGATACCATCCAGTCCTGGGGTCTTGTTTTTTTTTTGACAACCCTTGCAGCCAAGAGTACTTTTACTTTTTTGCATTTGACTACTGTTGTTGTGTAGTGTTTTCATGACTATCCTGTAGGCGCCGCCCCATGGGTTGTTACTTAATTCATCCCTTAGAAACCAGAACGCGTCATATTTACCTTTGCGGATCACATTCCTCAACCCCTTCCGCTTGTTGACGAATTCCACATATAACTGTGGGTAGGTGTTACGTTTTCTTGCTCTTTTTTGCAAGCGTCGTAACCTGTTGCACTCCGACCGCACATGGGCGATTTCTGGGTTCCACCAATACACTGGTTTGATTGCTCCTGCTGGTTGTTCTTGTCGTGGCAGAGAAGCATCACATGTGGTAGTTAGCCACTTCATGACGTTTCCAGACTATCTGTTCGCATCGGTCTCTACGTCAAACTGTTCGATTTGGTCTTCCAGTATATAATCGAGCAGTTCCATGCGAGCGTGTTGTCGGTAAATCGTTGTCTCATAGAATATTTCGTGTGTGGTAAAGTCGCCATACGTATCCGCTTCTATCTCAATCAAGTCACTGAAAGGTGCTAGTTTTGGTTGCTCTTCACCATTTTTGCAACATTTTTTATTTCCATTTTATATTTTTAGATTATAAATTATAGGCTAGTCGAAAAATTCTTAAATTCTAGATTGATTATCTTATATTATATCCTACTGGTCCAACGCGGACCCTCTAAGCTAGTTTGCTCTTCACTTCGATGATTGTGATGGTTCTAGAACTGCTGATGGCATATTGTAAGCCATTTCCCCCATTCTTTCGGGTGAGACCAATACAGCGCCTTGGTAGAGCTTTAATGACAGCGAAAGAATTTCGGTAGGTCAATAAGTCCTTAGAAACGCCAACGATGGCGCTCGTAGCATCGTTAATTAAGCATGATTTTTTAGTAAGGATCATTCATTCCTTAGTCGTAGCCTCGTTAATAAAGCATGATTTTTTAGTGAGGATCATTGTTTGGATTGTTAAAGGCGAACGGGATCCAAAGAAGGCAAGGCGGTGATATCAGATGGAAAAGTTATGGCTACTCTGTTTTGGGGTGCACGTGGCATTATCTTCATTGACTATTTGGAAAAGGAACAGACGATAACTGAATATTGTTATTCGCCATTATTAGGTCAGCTAAATGAGAAAATAAAAGAAAATCGTCCTCATTTTCTAAAGACTTATTGACCTGCCCTCATACAGCAACCGGCTAGAGATTGAACATACATAAGCCGGGTCTTCCGTTAGTCGCAGCACATTGGTAAGCTGCATCAATTCTGTCAATGGTCATTCACCGGATTTTCCAAGGCATCCCCCTAGTTCTTTGATAAATTCTCTTAGATCTTAAACGGCGAATAGGAAATTTCTTATAACCTATCTGGTTCTCCCTCAGTGCAAGGCGGCAAGATTTGTACGCCTACACATCCTGAAGTCTGACAGCCATTCTTCATCGAACCCGTTGAGAGTATAGGAGTTCGATCGCATACGTTGAAACAGGTCGTCATTCTGGTGTTTGTGAAAGCTAAGCGCTAGATAACGCTGTTCCTTTCGTTCTTGTGATGCGGTATCCGTTTTTCTTCTCGACTGACGAAAGCAAAATCCGGTGAGGTCACGATGGCATTTTTCTTTACCGACTTTGTTCTCTACTTCTGAACTGATTGATTGATTGATTGATTTAGTTTATTGTTTTTTTAACGGGTCACGCAGTTAAAGAATCGGAATATACAGTTACAAAAGCAAATGTCCTCATCAACACCTCCGTGGAGTCATCCCTTCAATGTTGGACAACACCTTGAAGCGATCGAAGAGAATCCACGTAAAGCATCAACAGGGCTCACAAAAGTATTTAAGTTATACAGTTACTTATTATTGTTATTTATTCTTAGAATTCTACATACAGTTATATACAATGGTTTCAAAGACAATGTTTTCTGCGAAGCCTTAGAGGCTTATCTGCAGAATGTTGTATAGGTTGCTAAGGTTGCTTTCCAATAACTCGAATTCCGCTTGCGCTACTTTTGCCCTCGCCACGGTGATTTCCAATTCTAACCGGGCAACCATCAATTTTCTATCGGTCTCAGTCTCCGTGCGATGCTTCCCTTAAATCAGGGACGAGAGTTTTGAATAGCGCGTCTATAATCTCACCGGCGATTTCTTCTCCTTGTTGATTCGGGCTAATAGATATTCCTCGTGGGGCGTCAGGTTGATTGTGTGCACGGAAGAATGGGAGTTCAATTCCGATCCGTCGGTGTTGAGGGACACTTGTACAACCCTTCCAACGTCCACGGCGGCAGTTGCTATGAGATATCCCACAAAGTATGTGGGAGATATTCCCCTTCTGTGCTGACCTCTATTCCAGTGCCACATACCATGCGTTAGGTAGACAATGCTGCTCTAGTTGGGCATCGATTGTTCGCCTTGATTTCGCCGATATAGTGACCCGCGCTGGTTCCTCTCTTTCGATGTATAGGTAGAAACGGTGTCATCTTCTGCAGGCCTATGTGAGATTCTGCTTTTTTGATGCGACCGATCGTGACAGTAGGAACTATGTTTGAGTAGTCGAAGGTGTGTTAAGTGTGCATGGCTGCCTCCTCTTCAATTCAGGAAATGATTCTGATTTTGATTTTGGTGAGGGCAGAACACTCATGTATTTAGCTTAATACAAGCAACGTATAATAATAGGCATCCTTGTCACAACTGTTACCTAGTAAATCCCCCACCACCCTTGCTTAAATGTTCCCGAAAGCTCCTTATATTGCATAATACCTGAAACCGCATAACACTAAGATATGCCTTCATCTTTTGCCCTTTTGTAACCAGATGATTGATCGATTGAAGTTTTTCAACATTTTGTTGGCGGATTTCTCTTTTCATCATCGTCGTCATCATCATCGGCACTACAACCAGGATCCGATCTTGCCCTTATTTAACATATCTTTCCACCGGTCCCGATTTCGAGCCGATGTCATCCAGTTTGGCACTCCCAAGGTCTGCCGCGCTGTCTCCTTCCATATATCCTGCCACAAAAGACGTTCCGGTCAGGTTCTTCTTCCCTCATTCGAGCTAGGTGTTCCGCCCACCGAAGTCTACCGAGCTTGATTTTTCCTACAACATTAGCTTCAAGGTAGATCGCGTACAACTCGTGGTTGTAGCGTCTCCAGAATCGTCCTCCCCCACATACGGAGCCAACTATTCCTTTAAGACCTTCCTCTCGAACGCGGCTCAGAATTCAGAGTGCCTTTTATTGAGCACTGAGGTCTCGGATCCATACATGAGGACTGGTAAGACCATGGTCTTGTACAGTAGTAGCTTGGATGTTCTGGATAAATTTCGGGATTTAAAGAGCCTTGATAGCCCATAGTAGGCTTTGTTGAATTTAGTCAGCCGTTCGCGTATTTCTTCTTCGATATTGTTATCAGCTGATACTATTGGCCCAAGGTGGTTAAAGGATTGCACAACCTCAAATCCGTGCTCCACTACCCTGATAGCTTGACCAACGTTAGGTCTTCTCTTCGCAGAAGTTGCCACCATGGACTTAGTTTTTCCCTCATTAATGTGCAGTCCCAGTTTTTGTGCCGCCTGCTCGATCTGGATGAAGGAATCCTGTACAGCCGATTCGGTTCTACCGATGATGTCGATGTCAGCTGCGTAGGCAAGTATCTGGCTGGACTTGGTGATAATAGTCCTTCTAATTGTGACGCCAAAGTCATAGATTGATTTCTCCAACGCCAGGTTGAGGAGGAGGCAGGCCATACCGTCCCCTTGTCGGAGTCCATTAAATATGTTTATTGGTTTTGACAACAATCCCGCTATTTTTACTTGAATAGTTACGTTGGTCATTGTCAACCTACAAAGTCGTATCAATTTGGAATGCCGAACTCTCTCATGGCATTATATAGTTCTACCCTGGCTATGCTGTCGTAGGCGTACCTTAAAGTCTATAAATAGATGATATAATGGAATCTTAAATTCCTGACATTTTTCCATCGCCTGCCTAAAGGTGAATATCTGATCAACCGCTGATTTGCCTGGGATGAAGCCGCAGTGATATCGACCAATGAAGGCTTTAGCGTATGGGGCTATCCGATCTTGTAGGATAGTGGAGAGTATGTTATAGGCGATACTCAGCAATGTTATACCTCTATAGTTGCTGCACACTGTACTATCTCCCTTCTTATTTATGGGGCAAATTATTCCATGACGCCAATCTTCCAGCATCTCTTGCTCACATACGTGCACCACGATCTCATGAATTGTGTGATGTAATGCTGTCCCTCCTTGTTTGATCAGCTCAGCTGGTATGCCATAAGCTAGGGGGGCTCTATTTGATCTGAGCTGTCTTATGGCTTTTAATGTTTCTCAATGCTTGGTGACGGCAACATTTGATCTTCATTTTGTATTGGGGGAACCTCCAATTCTTCTGTGAGCTGACCATTTAGTAATTCATTGAAGTGCATTTCTCATCGCTCCAGAATGCCTTCAGGATCATCGATCAGATTACCCTCTTTATCCTGGCAGTAAGTGCAGGGTGGTGTGTGCCGTATCATACTGCGGATTATTTGGTAGAACTTCCGCACCTCGCTCTCTACTTTTCTCTATTTCACAGACAAGGTTTATTTCCCCGGCACTTTTCTTTTGTCCGTAAAGTCTTTTTTCAGATCTTCTGAGCTCTTTGTATTTGTCCTCGCGTACCCAGGTCCTATGAGACTGCTGCATTGCACGGTATGCAGCATTCTTACGTTCAGTCGCTAGTTTGCACTCATCATCAAACCAGTCGCTCCGATCTCTATGACTACTGCCTAAGATGTAGTTAGCAGTACTAATGACAGTATTCTTAAGGCGTGTCCATTTCTCTTCTACGGCCGCCATTCTGGTCCCAGGACTTACTCTTCCTCCGTCGAGCTCTTCAAAGGCGAGTCCTAGCGCATGACAAAAGGTGTTACTGGTATTCTCATTGCGTAAGGCAGCCGTGTTGATTCGAACCTGATCCGCGGCTGCAACACGTCTCCGTAAGGCAATCCGCATTCGGAAAACTGTACCAACAAGATAGTGATCCGAGTCGACGTTGGCACCTCAGTACGTTCGTACCGTCATCAGGCTCGAGGAGTGGCGGCGATCTATCAACACGTGGTCAATTTCGTTGCAAGTGGCTCCATCAGGTGATACTCAGGTGACTTTATGCATATCTTTACGCGGAAACCTGGTACTTGCAACGACCAAGTTTTTTGATGCTGCCAGTTCGATGACTCGTAGTCCATTGTCATTAGTGTTCTCACGCAAACTATGGAAACCTGCGTAGTGCCTGAAAACCGGCTCCCGACTTATTTTCGCATTCAAATCACCCACAACGATTTGCACATCTTATTTTGGGCCGGCATTGAGGGCCCGTTCGACGTTCTCGTAGTATTCTTTCTTTTGGTCATCGGGGGACTCCTCTGTAGGTGCGTGAACGTTTATGAGGCTTATGTTCTTAGAGTTGTCTCGCACGCGAAGAGTGCACAGCCTTTCGTTTATTGCATTAAAGCCGATAATGGCAGGCCTCAGTTTTTGGCTGACTAGAAAGCCTACCCCCAGCACATGGTGTTTTGCATGACAGCTGTAATAAACGTCATACTCGTTTCTTTGAATAACACCACTGCCCGTCCATCTTATTTATTGTAATGCTGTTATGTCAGCCTTATATTCGGCTAGCTGCTGTGCAGATCGAGCCCTGTATAGTGAGCGGACGTTCAATGGGAAAATTCTAAAATCGTTTATCCATTTTCGTTTCCGTGGTCGTTGTCGTGTATCCGGTCCATATCCGAGGCTTGTTAAATTTGCCATAATAATTTATTTTTACGGGCAAGGTTATTAGCCCTGCACCAACCTTTCTCAGGATGTCGCTGCATGCATTGGTTCACTACGTGGCGGATGGCAAAGTAGCTATCCAGGGGTGTCACGTGCAGATTGCATTTCAACTTGGATTGAACAGGGACAAGGATCGTCCTGGCCTTCGCCGGGTTGAAAGCAATCAGAGACTTTGCCCTGTATGTTCGCCCCCCCCCCCCCCCCCCCCCCCCCCCCCCCCCCCACGTATGCCCTTCCTAATATTTCCTATTATACGCCAGCATATCACACATTTTTTCCCACATATTTTTGCACGCACAAACCCCTTCCCAGCAGGTGTCCCGATGGTTTTCTATGACACCTACAGGTTCTTGAGTAAAGGTTTGAACAAACAAACAAAATATTCAAGGAGGTGGTAAATGGATAGGTCGAGGAAAATTGCAAACGTGAAAAAAAGGGCTGCGAACGGGCAGTAAGTATTTTACGAATAAAATAAATACGAAGGGTTCAAGATGACGAGCGTCTTTTGAGCAAATTTAGAAGATTCATGAGAAGATTCTGGAAATTATAGAATCGGATTAAAAAACGACACTTCTATAGTAAATTTACATTTAATACTATACAAGAGAATTCTTATTGCAATTAATGAATAAAATAAATACGAAGGGTTCAAGATGTCTTCCTTTGGGTACCCCAGATGGAACCTCAGAAGAAACAGAAGCAGAACGAAAGTAGACATTGTATTGAGAGTTTTCAAGGTATGAAGAAATTCATATAAGTAGGCCTGGAGTGAAGCCAAGCAGACAGAGCAAGTATCAAACAATCAGCGATTTTGTCGAAGACCTTGCCGACATCGGTGGTAATGACATATACTTCGTGGCATCTTACGCAATAAGGGCGGAGGAAGCAGGCTCAAAAAAGGACCAGTGGCCCTTCCCTTCTTACAAAAACCGCGTTGCACCCATGATATTATGATTTACATAGGAAGGAAAAGGCTTGTAAAGAACTTATGGACGTGAGACAGTTTAGGTATGGGCCGATTGTTAGAAGCTTTCTTTTTTTGGGAGGTTTTCATGAATAGGTTGCCAAACACCCGGCTGGAGAAGTTATTTGAAGAGATTAGTAATAAGAAAAGCTAAGCACACAACATTTGTTTGTAGGGAATTTGAAACTGGAGTGTATTCATCTTTGAATTCGAGAGTTTTTAGGGCCTAACTGCTAGCATTGCAAAGACTGGCAATGAAATGTCCTGAATAGGAGATATGTCACGATTCAGGATCTTAAGTATTTGTTACGACCCACTGTTTGGAATGACTTGAGGATGTCTTGATAATAGTTTATAGCTTATATGATGTCTGGTTGCAGCGGAAAGAGGTGAACGAGACACAATCAGTTTATAGGCAATCAATTTGTACAACAATTGTTGAACATTCATGAGACTTGCTTGAGTGTATCAAAGAGGATGGAAAATGAATATAATATCGAGATAATCGAAGTAAATGAAAACTGCACGAGATTGAAGTTATTAATGCACGATTGGTTCTCCTACTTGGCAGTTCACGTGGCTTACAATCATACCATTGAGACAAGAATTTTTTAAATCAAACTTACGTCTTCTTTTTCTTATATTTATCCTTCTTGCTAGACTAAAATTGCTTAACTTCTAGCTTATTTAAATTATATTCTAACTTACTGTTGCCCTGTGGACACTCGGTGTCTATTGTTAGTATTGTTGCCTTTCAGCTTTGTTTATTTAATTTTAATTACAATTTTCATTAATAATTTACCAAACAAAGAAAATTTAGAACAACCAAAAACAAAAAAAGACTGTAATGTTTGTTTTTGAACAAATTTGGGATATGGTTTTCATTAAGTTTTCTGAAATTAACCTTATGGAAATTGGTATAGTCATCATCATCATCGGCACTACAACCGGGATCCGATCTTGGCCTTATTTAGCAAGTCTCTATCCGATCCGTATCCGAGACTTGTAAAATTGTCCATAGTAATTTGTTTTTCCGGGCAAGGTTATTAGCCGTGCGCCAACCTTTCTCAGGATGTCGCTGCATGCATTGGTTCACTACTGGGTGGGTGCCAATGTAGCTAGCCAGGGGTGTCACGTGGAGACTGCATGTCAACTTGCGTTGAATAGGGACAAGGATCGTCCTGCCCTTCGCCGGGTTGAAAGCAAGGACTTTACCATGTATGTTCGCGCCCATCGCTCTAAATTGTTATAATAATCATTGTAAAAGGACGATAAGGAGAGGAGCTCAATGCTATTAATGAAATATACGGATCGGAGGTGAAAATTAGGTCGAGCTGATGGACAATTTGATTCAGGTATCTATTGGCTTAGAAAAGACCTGAACTAGGAAGCCTTCTCCCGAATAGACACTCTTCATTATCAAAGAGATATGGCGTGAATAAAATGTGATGTTCATAGATGATTCATTGAAGGTGGAGGAAATTAAATGCTCCAAAAGTGATATCTTCGTCGTATGTCTCAACTATGATATTCACAGCAAGCTTTTATAAATTTATAGACTGGTTAGGACAGATGTAACAACAGATGAGGATACGGGACTGAAGAGGAAATCCAAGTTAAACAGATACGAGATATATTCAAAAGAAAAGTCTTTTTTAAGAATCTCTCTTTATTAATTAATCTTTACATGTTAATCAATTTTATCCTCTTCAAAGTAATCTCGCTCAGATATAACACACTTTTAGGAATTTTTTTCTCAATCATGGAACCAGTTCTGCAATTTAGTGTTACGTTTACTTTCAGCGATTCTGCTTTTATCTAATCAATGGTGGTAAAATAACGTCCTTTCATGGCCCTATCAGGCTCGGTAATAGAAAGAAATTAACGAATACAGTAGTTGAATCAAAATGAGGGTTTGTTTTATATCACACAATCACAAACATACAGTGAAGTGTAAAGAAAAGTAAAAAAATCACTGAAAGCAACAAAACGCGCACAACTTTTTCGACTGTCAAAAATAAATTAAACGTTCATAATGGCTGTAAATATAAAAACATGTCAAACGTGTATACCAAATGTATTATTATTATTATTATTTTATTTTTATTTTATATATATATCTAATAATAATAAGAAATTAAAAAAGTTCCCTTTCTAACACAACTCGTATGTAACCAAGCCTAGGAGGGGAAACAGGATGAGTACAATTTATTATGGACGGAATAACAATGCCTCTGGCGCAAGCCTAATAACCTTGACCGGAAAAACAAATTATTATGGGCAGTTTAACAAGTCTCGGATATGGACCGAATACCGGTGGAGAGACTTGCTAAATAAGGCCAAGACCGGATCCCGGTTGTAGTGCCGATGATGATGATGATGAATAACAATGCCTCTGTAAGGGTATTCGTAGAGACTGGGAATGTTCAGTACAACAAAACACATTAAAAAATGTAGGACACTCGTTGTTTTCAATGCCTGAGGAAAAAATTGTTGCTGGAAGCGCAGAAAGATCAAAAGCGTGCGACTATGAAATCTAATTCTTTGCTCAACGAGAATATATTTCATGGAAGATTATTGTGCGGGGTGTACGAAGCTGTTCCAAATAATGAAAGGTAAAATATACATTAGTACTGTGGCAGTTCCGCCAAACCCCACGGTTCGCTTTCCTGAAAAACCCCCATAACTTTCACCCAATCTCCTAATTTCACTAATGCAATCGCATTAGCATCTTAAATGCTTCACGTATTACTGAGATCAAATCTGTAATCAAAAAAGCCCCTGGAAAAAAAAACTTACCGTTCATGCATCCCTTCGCATACAATTTCCCTGTAAGAATTTCTTTCTACCTTTTCAGGAACCCTAGGCAAATTTCAACTTTCCCACACCTGCACCGCAATCTCCACCCAGCATATCTGAAACATTTCCTTTTACAAGGCCATTTAATGCATACAACGCATTATCTAAAATTCCTAGAAATAATTCTTTAAAGTGCATATGGCATCATGAATCCCAAGGCAGTCGGCACCCTTTGTCGGTGTTAAAATCCTATGTCGGACAGCTTGTTTTTACAGCTGGAATAAAACGACCCGCGATTCGTTTGTGCAATCGACAAACAATCCCCGCATCCCAATTATTATCATCGGAACTGGATCGTCTAGCATTTTCTAGTATAAACAAGAACTCGGTTCCTGTACCAGTCGGAGATGCCATAAACCATATTTCTACGCATGTAAACATGCATAAGATCCAACTCATCGTTTGTTTTCCCGCTAACAAACAATCTTCAATTTCTTTCCCTGCCGCAACTAATTACCCGGCATATACAAAGGCATGTAAGGGATTCGTTCGGCCACCAATCCCATTAGCACCTTTTCCCAACGTCTATTGTAGCGACGATGCATCGCGTAAACAATGACCCGCATTACCGAACGGCGCATTTGGACGTTTCTCCCTTTTGTCTTTACCGCCTATCTGCTTCGTTTACCCATTGCCTTCGAGCACCTCACCGACGCGGCTGCGCCATCTTTCCCTGTCCTGTGCACTCTCCTTCCACGATTGACTAGCTGATTCGATCTCCTTAAGGTCAAACCTAACATTGTCCTCCCATCTTCGTCGGGGCCGTCCTACCGTTCTATTTCCCCTTGGTCTTCCGTCAAGAATTCTACGCACGGTCCTACCGTTGCCCATTCGCGCCACATATCCGGTCCATATTAATCTTCGCGACCTGATTACTCTCACTACTGTAGGTTTGCGGTATAGCTCTTCCAATTCCTGGTTGAGGAGTTCCCTCTTTTGTCCTGCCTCCTCGTCATATTTACCCCTCAAAACTTTATTCTCGAATACGCGGAATTTTTTTTCTCCCTGTTTTGTGAGAACCCATGTTTCGCATCCATATAGAACAATCGGCATGATTATGGTTCTATAGACACGGAGGTTTATGTTACGTGATAGCAGTTTGGATATCAGCAGTTTACTGACTGGGTGCCAACTAGCGTTGCCGGAATGCAGTCTTTTGTTAATTTCCTTCGACATTTCCTTACTGGGGGTTCCTCGATAGTATAGTGGTTAATATACCCGCCTGTCATGCGGGAAACAGGAGTTTGATTCCCCGTCGGGGAGCCTCTGGCGCAAGACTAATGACCTTGCCCGGAAAAAACAAATCATTATGGAAAATTTAACAAGCCTCAGGACTTGCTAAATAAGGCCAAGACCGGTTACCGGTTGTAGAGCAGATGATTCCTTACTGGCCGTCAGTATTGTTCCAGATATTTAAATCCTTTAACTTTTTCAAATATTTTGTCTCTGACATTTATATGTGTTCCCTCAGATGCATCTGCTCTCGCCGTTATCATGTGTCTCGTTTTGTCTTCATTTATTTCAAGCCCCACCTCCTCTTGGGCTTACATGATGATTTCACTGTTTTTACTTGCAGTTTGTAGATTATCACCCAAAACGGCGATGTCATCCCCATATGCGACCACTTGTGTGACGCCGTTCAGGGATGATCCGGCCATATTGTCGCCATGTACCTTTCTAATGACATACTCGAGGACAAGGGTAAAGAGACATGGTGAGAGGCCATCCTCCTGTTTTAGTCCGTCCCGGGTTTCAAATGGTTCTGAGAGGTGGTTTTCTATTCTTACTCGCCCTTTGTTTCGTTCATGCAAATTTGAATGAGGGCGGAATATTTTTTCGGGATTCCCAGCTCAATTACAATATGGTAGAGTCTGCCTTGTGACTGAGTCGTAGGCTTTTTTGCTGTCAACGAACAGTTGGTGAACTGTCTCTCCGTATTCCCACTTCTTTTCCAGCGATTGGATTATTGTGAACATTTGGTCGCCCATTGACGTTCCTACGGAACCCGCAGGGGAATTACCCAGTACTTCTTCTGCGTACGGTGTTATTCTCGCCAGATTGACATTTGTTAGTATTTTTTATGTGGTTGGGAGCAATGACATTCCTCTGTAGTTTTCGCAGTCAGTTCTGTCGCTTTTTTTGAAATTGGAATGACTATTGAGGTTTTCCATTCTTCCGGGGTGACTTCCTTATCTCATATTGTTTTAATCAGTTGGAGGATCTTTCGAGCGGTTGTCTCTCTTCCATGCTTCACAAGCTCTGCCGGTATGCAGTCGACTCCGGGAGCCTTGGTGTTTAAATTAAATTCAATCGATTTATTGCGTCTACAACTTCGCCGAAAGAGGGCTCTGGGATCTGAGGCTCGGCTGTATGTACGTCTGCTGCGTTTATTTGTGGTTGATGGGTGCGCACATTGAGCAGGTTTTCAAAGTACTGCTTCCATCTTGTTACGATATTGTTTGTTTCTGTGACGAGACAGCCGTTTGTATCCCGGATTATTTTAGCTCTCCTTCGGTAGCCATTTCTAATTGAATTTATGCCGGCATACTTACCTCTGATATTCTTTGCTCTGGAATTTTCTAGGATTTTTTGATCCGAGTCTTCTCCCATTCGCGTATTTTGCGTTTGAAAAGTCTCGTTGTCTCTTTCCGAATTGTGGCGTATCTTCCTGCGTTGACTTCATCATATCTTTCTAAGTGGATCACTCTGAGGCGTGTACGTTGTTCGATCTTTGCCCTGCACTCATCGTCAAACCAAGGCTTGGACTTAATTGTTTTCTTAAGTCCTAATACCTTTTGAGCTGTTTGTTTGATTGTGTCTCTGATCGATGACCATGTAGTGGTGCCCAGATTTTTGGTTTCCTCTTCCTCACTGCTCCCATTCTCTAGGATGCTAAATCTATTCGTTAGTTCGTCTTGATATTCAGCCCTTTTGCGTAGGTCTTTTAATTTATCTATGTGGAAGTTTTTGCTCATCTCCCGTGACTGTCCATGTGGGTTTGCTGCGGGCCGACTTCTGATTTTTCCCATCACTAGAAGATGATCGCCGGCTCCTCGATAGTATAGTGGTTAATATACCCACCTGCCACGCGGGAAACCGGGGTTTGATTCCCAGTCGGGGAGCCTCTGGCGCAAGACTAATGACCTTGCCCGAAAAAAAAACAAATCATTATGGAAAATTTAACAAGCATCAGGACTTGCTAAATAAGGCCAAGACCGGCTTCCGGTTGTAGTGCCGATGATGATGATGAGAAGATGATCGGAGTCACAATCCGCTCATCTATATGATCTTACGTCAAGGATATTCGAGTGGTGTCTTTTGTCTATGAGGAAGTGGTCTATTTGGTTACGTGTTACGCCGTCGGGTAATATCCGTGTGACTCGGCGAACGTGATAATTCGAATTCCATTACCATTTGAAACGTCGTGTAGGCTTTCGTTACCTATAGTTGGTTGGAAGATATCTTCCTTTGCAATTTTCGCATTGATGCCCCCGAAGAGGATTTTAACATCGAGTGATGAGATCCCATCAAACTTCGTCTAGGGTCTCGTAGAACGTGTCCTCCGTTTTTTCGTCGGTAGATTTTGTTGGGGCGTGTACGTTTATAAATATAAAATTGTACCATGGGCCCTGTATTTTTAGCAAGGAGATTCGGTCATTAATAAATTTCACATCTTCTTGCTTATGATGAAGTCGGCTCCGAGGTTGTGTGTATCGGTATCTCCATACGCCACTGTGAACTCGTTTGTTTCGATTACTTGATGTGGGAGTCGGACTGCCTGAGGCGCGATGATATCCAGTTTATATTCTTTCGCGTTTTCTACGACCGTCTGTATAGTGCCTGGTTTATATAACGTTCGAACATTCCACGTTCCGATGCGTATATTCCGTTTTTTTTTCGTTTTCCCTACGTCTTCTTTTTGCCGAGTCGGTGTTTTCTTGATGTTTTATTCTTATATGGTAGTGTCGGCTCATCACACCTACTCCTACCGGGTTTTTCGTGGGATTGTGTTTGGTATATTGATTCTTCATTTTAGATCCCACGAGTCTTTAGAGTTTCAAGTAGCCCGCCATATCAGAGTCTTGTTTTGAGGTTTTCGAAGTTATGTGTATCGGTACATCCACACGCCAGTGCCAACCCATTGGTTTCGATTACTTGATGTGGGAGTCGGACTTCTAAAGAAGATACAATGACTAAAGTAATTTCTTATATTAAATTTTTTTTTTTTGCCAACAACACCCTTCTCGTCCCAATAATCGTAGGTTTCGACAGGAGTAGAATAATTTTGTTTATGCACGGTCGTATTCTGAGAAAATGAAACTTTTTAACAGTTGAGAATATGTTTTAAATGTGGAACAATTTTATTAACTCACAGTCGTATTCCGAGAAAACGATACGGGCGCTGCTTTTTCACAAATGAGAATATGTTTTGAATGTAACGCTAGGCAGCAACATCCCCTTGTACTGGCGTGTATTATTCCATTGCACAAATTTACTTCAACTGACGGTTCGAGCGCGGATTTGGAAACTGATGTGAAAGTTACAGGACTGCTAAATGACGAAGGTTTAAATGTCCCACCCTGTATATACCTCTCTTCTATCCCTTATATTGTGTGCTTAATTATTGTGATACACGTTATTTAATGGTCACATATTGTACAGTGCGTACGTTCCACGAGAAGATTCATAATTTTTGTGGCAGTTTTCGTTATAGTGGTCAATGGATGTTTTCCATTTTGCCTCCTCAGGTTTTGTCGTCATCCGAAGTAATATGTTTTATTGGTGAGGTAACTGAGCCCACGTTAACCTTGTGTAAGGACAATTAATTCGACTCAACATGTTAATACGATGAAAATAATTTCAAACCAAACAATAAGTTTACTAATTTTATTATTTATATTATTTTATATGTTTTTAAGAACATTTCATTGTAGTGTATACATTACATTTTTTGTGCCCACACTAACCTTGTGTAAGGATAGTTGATTCGACACAGCATGTTAATACGATGAAAATAATTTCAAACCAAACAGTAAGTTTTTTATTAATTATATTATTTTATATTTTTTTAAGAACATTTCATTGTAGTGTATACATTAAATTTTCTGAGCCCACACTAGCTCTGTGTAAGGATACTTCATTCCACTCAGTAGTCGAGTTGATACGATGAAAATAATTTCAAACCAAATAATAAGCTTACTAACTTCATTATTTATATAATTTTATATTGTTTTAAGAACGTTTCATTGTAGTTTATACATTAAATTTTTTGTTTAAATAGATTTACTGTTAAAATAGCACTCTCCAATCTTTTCACTTGGCTTATACGTATTATTTTTTAAATAAGGAACTAAAGATTTTGGAATTGTTTTCATTGCAAAATATAAAACATCCGTAAATATAGATATATATGTGACACTGCCGACATTTATTTAAAAGCAGTGCTTAGAGTCTTCCTTAATTTTTCGTACTAATCGAAATAATAGTGCCTTTATTTCTCAAAAACAAAAATAAGGAAAAAAAAAGAAGAAAATCTAGAAAAACAACAAAAAAAAAAACTAAATACGAATTGACGAAGAAGTAGATGTGAAAAAATGGGAAATTGTATTACAGCATGATCTTTTGCTGCTTTTCAAATATTTTTCGTTGTTTTTAGAAACACAGTGTTTATGAAAGATAAATACGGTTTACCTATCAAATCGAATTTCAATGAGTACTTATAAAATTTCAAAATTAAATCAACATCCTTAATTCAAATTTATAAAAATGATTAATGAAAGCGAAATGATATAGTGTAAAGTAAGAGATTAATTAAGCAAAGACGGTAATTCATACGAAATAAAAAATATACGACATTGAAAGAACAAAATCATATAATTTATGTAGATGATTCAAAGCAGCGAAACTAACGGCAAATAAATCCTTAAGGATATACCTTTTAAAGCGTTACATACGATCTCACGATTAAACAATAAAAAAACTATATATATGAAACTGTTGCATTATAAAATAAAAATTATCCTAAACCCTAACGAAATGTTACAATTAAATGCTTAACAAAACACACTCAAACCATAAAGTTATAATATAATATACATAAATAACATAAGCATTATACAAAGGAAAAAAAAAAGAATTTTTATTCAATTTATATTTAAGATAATATACTTGAACTTTAATTAAATTACATTAAAATGAAGTGGTTGCTATAATTTTCGAAAAGGGAAACAAAAAACCTCTGTCTTCTAATCAGTCAACCTAGAGACAAATAAAGCAGTAGTGCCGCCCTAAATGAAATGCTACGAATTTACCTACGTAATAAAAACACATCGTGTGGTGAGAAAAGGAAATATTAAAACTAAATCAACGATCAAGTGAATTGTTTTAATAGATCACTTATCATCTCTGCTTCTGCATTCGTAGTTGGTACCCGTGCCCTTAAGAAGGAAAGCGCATTAAATTAAACCAGAAAAAGCTTTTTAATTGTTTCGAACCCACAAGAAATTATAGATATACTGGTTGTAATCTAATTAATTTAATTTATTTCGTTAACAACAAGAAAAAATATTCAAAAAATAATATGCAAACAGCAACAGCTAGGTTCCTTAAAATTGACAAAAACAACAATTATAAGATAAAACAATTTGGTTCAAAAAAATATTATCGTGCAGTCGGAAGTTAAAACTCTTTATTCATCAAAGTCCCGTCCTCAACTTAAAGCAATACAAGTGAATCCTTTTGTTTTCATCATATCTAGAAATACTTTCCTGTTTATACTACTGCTATCCTT
Source organism: Microdon myrmicae (assembly GCA_963931805.1). NCBI lineage: Eukaryota > Metazoa > Arthropoda > Insecta > Diptera > Syrphidae > Microdon > Microdon myrmicae. The sequence goes on along the minus strand of OZ007498.1, from coordinate 170,161,511 downwards.
TCGTTTCTCTTCTTTTGTTCCACGGAAAGTCTTAGCAGCTTATATAAAATCATATAAGTGACGTAAAACAACATTGTTATATTGATTTTAAAACATTTGAATAAAATGTAATAAAAAATAAATGAACTTATTTTTTTACAAAAAGAAAAACAAAAAAGAGCCGAATTAATAACAACAATGCATGAAATTTGTTATGTAATAAGTTAGAAATATTAATTGTAGATAACAAATTTCTAATATTTAGAACATAGGACATAAAAACAAACATCTTTAGTAATGAATATTTTAAAGAGGATTATTTTATAGACAACAATAGAAAATGATAAACGAAAATAATACGAAACCAAAAAGCGGCAGAATAAATAAAACAACAAAACAACATAAGCAAACTATTACGAAATCAGTTACATTGAATACAAGCAATTAAATATTATGTAGTTGTTCACGGTAAATAAAAAAAAATAATAAAAAAACAAAAACTTCGTTCAATATATACATGTATAGTTAAACTATATACTGAATAAAATGAACAAAAACAAAACCGCAAATATAATAAAATAGTTAATATTTTAATATAGATATATTAATTAACATGTTCAGTTACTTCACCTGTTGATGTTTGTTCTGTTAAAGTAAAACTTGCTGATTAGCAACAATTTAATTGTTATGACATAATGCGGACTTTTTTGAATAAACCAATCAATGCCATTTATGTTTAAGTCAAACGTTTTCTCTTTAGTAAAATGTACTATTTTCTATTTCACTAATAAAAGTTTCCTATAGTATTGTTATTTACCTTTTGAAAGATGGTTATTTCTTTGATTTGTATTTATCTTTATTTTTTATCTGTTACTATTTTTCTCTATGATTATGTTTGTTTCATGGTTAAACTACTATAGTTATAAGATGTTATAATTTAAGAGTTTATTGAATAAATACATCTGAAAACAATTAGAGTGTCTGTTGATATAACAATCAATTATGTGACGCTGGGAGATTGTCTAATATGAAATTGAATTAGCATTTTGAGGTGCTCGTATAATCAATCCGGATCAATTATAAAATTGGTGTTAGTGTTTAGACTTCAGGATAATTTTGTAAACAACTAAATTGTTTACTAAGCGACTCAGACATCGAGGATAACACAAAAACCTACACCATCGAATTTTCTGGAAAATTCTAAGTGATTGACGTGAAATATTTGTATCCAGGCAATTCATTCTTGTAAAATTCTGTCGAATTACGGAACCTAGGATTAATATTAGAAAATAATACAAGTACCCTTGGACATTATTACCCTAACCATTTGTTGTTTTGATCGGGAAAAATGTTGCTGTTGTATGCAGGTGGCTTCTTATAGTGATGATTTTGATGGGATGCCGGCAAACCCTTTTGTGTATTTTTCTCACCGCCAAATAAATGTTGCTGTTGTGGGTGGGTGGCTTCTTACAGTGATGATTTTGATGGGATCCGGCAAACACTTTTGTGTATTTTACTCACCGCCAAATAACTTAATAAAGACTGTCTTTGTTGAATGTACAACCATGAATTGGAAGAGCTATACCGCAAACCTACAATAGTGACAGTAATCAAGTCGCGAAGATTAAGATGGGCCGGACACGTGGCGCGAATGGGCAACGATAGGACCGAGCGTAGAATTCTTGACGGTGGACCAACGGGAAAGAAGCCGGTAGGACGGCCGCGACGAAGATGGGAGGACAATGTAAGGTTTGACCTTGAGAAGATCGGATCAGCTGGTCAAGCGTGGAAGGAGAGTGCACAGGACAGGGAACGATGGCTGAGCCGAGTCGGTGAGGACATGAACTTACGGGTTCCTACAGGTCAATAAATAAATTATAATTTGTTGAATGTATTTAAATATTTTTTTTTATTTATTGGCCTGTAGGAACCCAGAAGTTCATGACCTCACCGACTCGACTCCGCCATCGTCCCCTGTCCTGTGCATTCACCTTCCACGCGTGACCATTCGATCCGACCTCCACAAAGTCAAACCTAACATTGCCCTCCCATCTCCGTCGCGGCCGTCCGGTCGGTCTCTTTCCCGTTGGTATACCGTCAAGAATTCTACGCACGGTCCTATCGTTGCCCATTCGCCCCACGTGTCCAGCCCATCTTAACCTTCGCGACTTGATTACTCTCACTATTGTAGATTTACGATATAGCTCTTCTAATTCGTGGTTATGGAGTTTCCTCCATTGTCCTGCCTCCTCGTCATATTTACCTGCAAAGATACCGCTCAAAACTTTATTCTCGAATACGCGGCATTTTTATTCTTCCCATTTTGTGAGAGCCCATGTTTCGCATCCATATATCAGGTGTACAACTTTGCTTCCGCTGTTTTTTTTCCGAAATTCGAGTATTATTGTAAAAAACTGGTTATACATTTATGATTCAAGGTATTGTCCATCGCTGGCTACTACTTTCTCCCATCTTTCGGACAGCATACGAATCCATTTCTTTATATTAAAGCAGAAAATTAAAACCTCCCGCAAATGACGAGAATTTGGTTCGTAAGCTGACATGTTTAATCGAGGATAACTTTCTGACGCAGACACAAATCGACTAATATTTCGATGGCGTTATGTTTACAAATACCTAAGCTTATTGTATGACATCTATGATCTATTTATTTCAACTACCACTTACCGCTACAGCCATCTATTGCAAAACGGCGGAAGCAAAGTTGTACACCTAATAGAACAATCGGCATGACTATGGTTCTATAGACACGGAGCTTTATGTTACATGATAGCAGTTTGGATTTCAGCAGTTTATTGACACCGTGCCAACTAGCGTTACCGGAGTGTAGTCTTTTGTTAATTTCCTTCAACATTTCGTTACTGGCCGTCAGTATCGTTCCCAGATATTTAAATTCTTTAACTCTTTCAAATGTCTTACCTCTGACGTTTATATGTGTTCCCTGAGATGCATCTAGTCTCGCCGTAATCATGTATTTTGTTTTGTCTTCATTTATTTCTAGGCTTACCTCTTCTGCCGCTTGCATGATGATTTCACAGTTTTAACTAACAGTTTCTAGATTATCACCCAAAACGGCGATGTCATCCGCATATGCGAGCACTTGTGTGACCCCGTTCCGGCCGTGTTGTCGTCTTGTACCTTTCTGATAACATACTCGAGGACAAGATTAAAAAGGCATGGTGAGAGGCCAGCCCTCTGTTTTAGTCCGTCCCGGATTTCAAATGTTTCTGAGAGGTGGTTTTCTATTCTAACTCGCCCTTTGTTTTCGTTCATGCAGATTTTAATGAGGGCGCCATATTTTTTCGGGATCCCCAGCTCAACCACAATATGGTAGAGTCTTTGTCTTGCGACTGAGTCGTAGGCTTTTTTGAAGTCAACGAACAGTGGGTGAACCGTCTCTCGGTATTCCCACTTCTTTTCCAGCAGTTGCCTTATTGTGAACATTTGGTCGCTTGTTGACCGGTTCCTACGGAATCCGAATTGGTAGTCTCCCAATATGTCTTCTACGTACGTCGTGATTCTCGCCAGTATGACATTTGTTAATATTTTGTATGTGGTTGGGAGCAATGATATTTTTCTGTAATTTTCGCAGTCAGATCTGTCACATTTTTTGAAAACGGGAATGACTATTGAACTTTTCCATTCATCCGGAATGACTTCTTTATCCCATACTGTTTTAATCAGTTGGTGGATCTTTCGAGCGGTTGCCTCTCCTCCATGCTTCACAAGCTCTGCCGGTATGCAGTCGACTCCGGGAGCTTTGTTCTTTTTCAATCTATTTATTGTGTCTACAACTTCGTCGAAAGGGGATTTGGGATGTGAGGCTCGGCTGTATTAACGTCTGGTGCGTTTATTTGTGGTTGCACCCATCAGCACATTGAGCAGGTTTTCAAAGTAGTGCTTCCATCTTGTCACGATATTGTTTGTTTCTGTGACCAGACAGCCGTTTGTGTCTCAAATTATTTCGGCTCTCCCTCGGTAGCCTAATTGAATTTATGCCGACATACATACCTCTGATATTCTTTGCTCTGGCATTGTCTAGGATTTTTTCGATCCGAGTCTTCTCCCATTCACATTTTTTGCGTTTGAAGAGTCTCATTGTCTCATTCCTAATTGTACCGTATCTTTCTGCCTTGACTTCATCATATCTTTGTAAATGGACCAATCTGAGGCGTTTACGTTGTTCGATCTTCGCCCTGCACCCTTCGTCAAACCAAGGTTTGGACTTAATGTTTTCTTAAATCCCAATATTTTTTGGGCTGTTTGTTTGATTGTGTCTCTGATCGATGTCCATTTAGTGTCCACATTATTGGTTTCCTCTTCCTCACTACTCCCATTGTCTAGGATGCTAAATCTATTCGTTAGTTCCTCTTGATATTCAGCCCTTTTGCGTAGGTCTTTCAGTTTATCAATGTCGAACTTTTTGCTCGTCTCCCGTGACCGCCCGTGTGGGTTTTCTGCGATCCGACTCATAATTTTGCCCATCACTAGAAGATGATCGGAGTCGCAATCTGCTTCTCTATATGATCTTACGTCAAGGATATTCGAGTGGAGTCTTTTGTCTATGTCCATGTGGCTTTATGGATTTTCTTGTGCTTGAACACCGTTCTTTTCACTACCAGATCTTTTGAAGCTGCGAAGGTGATAATTCGAATTCCATTATCATTTGAAACGTACTGTAGGCTTTCTTTACCTATAGTTGGTTGGAAGATATTGTTGCGAGCTTAGGGTTCGCTGGATTAATTATTTTTAATAAATAAGAGCCGTTAATTCGATTTTGAATTAATGTAACACTTTATTAGTCTGTTAATAACAACTGTTACTTCTACCGTACACTTAACGATTTCTTGACTTATCGCTTACTTATCGCGACTTTTACTGCTTACTTCTTACGTCTTACTTCTTCCCGATCTGCATGCGACATATTTATCCCGTTTTCGCCCCTTCTGATCCGATGTTTCGTTTCCGTCCGTCCCATAGCCTCGAATTTTCTATTGTTCATACTCTCCAGTTTTCCAGTACTCTCTAGAATATTCTAGTACTGATTGTCATATGCGTCACAATATCATCCTTTCCAATTTTCGCATTGAGGTCCCCGAGGAGGATTTTAACATCGAATGATGACATCCCATCAAATACTTCCTCTAGCGTGTCATAGAATGTGTCCTTTGTTTCTTCGTCGGTAGATTCTGTTGGGGCGTGTACGTTTATAAATATACAATTGTACCATGGGCCCTGTATTTTTAACGCATACATTCGGTCGTTAATAAATTTCACATCTTTTACATGGGGCGTGATCTTCTTACTTGTGATGAAACCGGTTCCGAGGTTGTGTGTATCGGTATCTCCGCCACTATGAACTCGTTCGTTTCGATTACTTGATGTGGGAGTCTGACTTTCTGAACCGCAACGATGTCCAGTTTATATACTTTCGCGTTTTCTACGACCGTCTGTATCGTGCCTGGTTTATATAACATTCGAACATTCCACATTCCGCCCGTATATTCCGCTTTTTCCGTTTTTCCTACGTCTTCTTTTTGCCGAGTCGGTGTTTTCTTGATGATTTATTCTTATATGGCATTGTCGGCTCACACACCTACTCCTGCGGGTTTTTCGTGGGATTGTGTTTGGTATATTGATTCTTCAGTTTTGATCCCACGAGTCTTGGGGTTTCAAATAGTCCGCCATATCAGAGTCTTGTTTTGATACGATAAGATCTATTTACTGCTTTATACCCCTGGCTGCAAACCATCCAATGGACATGGTGACGGCCAACACCCTGGATTAGGGGTGGTAGATCTTTGTGTGTTACTCCTCGCTAGCCTGTCTGACATGGATGGCCCTACTGGAAGCGTATGCTTCCGTCAGCATAGCCTAAGTGAATCTTTAAAGCTTAACCCCCCACACCACGTCAAGGTTTCTACCAAGCGGGCGACAAATTAAACAGCGTAAGAATTAATTTAACTATGCTTCATGTAAGGTAACCAGGAGATAGGTAATGTCGAATTCCATCAACACCACCGCCTGCCGCCAAAAAGTGTACCTAACGATCGATACTAGTATTTGTTGCAATAAGTTATTGTTTATTCCTCTCAAAATATGACGAGTTGCATACATGGAAATTAAATCATTTGGCTTTTCTACACGTTCACGTTCATTTTCTCATAACAAGTACTTCCACTCATTAGCAATAAGTCTAAAAATCTAGTTTTGCTATCCTAAATTAAATCTTAATTTGTTTAACACAAACGCATTTAAATTAAACCTTTCTAAACGGTCGTCTTAAACTGTTGTCTTTCGGCGTTAATACGAGGGTGAATCATATATAAACGGTAATTTCTTTTCATACATTTATTGAATAATGTTACACACTAACTATACTACCAATATTTTGATGGTCCTGGGTGATGTACACACTTTTGCCGCCGATTTGGAAGCTTTAATATCCCTTGTTCGTAGAAAGATTTAGAGGGAATTGTTACCCAATTGCGCACGTACTCCTCGACTTCTTCATTACTTTAGATTTTTTTCCTCCAAGCGATTCTTTCAAGCGTGAGAAGAAAAAATAGCCACCGGGAGACAAATCTGGGCTATAAGTAAGGTATTCGAGGGTTTCCCAGCCCATTTCTTCCAATGTACCCCTTGTCAAGGATGCGGTGTGACGCATGGCGTTGTCATGAAGAAGGATGACATCTCGAATGGGCATACCTCGTTTTTTCTTTCGATATGCGGCTATGCCGACTGTAATAACTGACAGTAGTAAGCTGCATTCACTGTTCGTCGTTCGTGAAGAAAATCAATCATTAAAACTCCCTTTAAGTCGAAAAAATCGCTGCAAGACCTTTTCCGGCTGAGAGACGAGTTTTGGTTTTCACTGGGCAGCCTTCATGCTTCCTTCGCCACTCCTTACTTGCCATTTTTGTCTCGGGAGTATAATGATGTACGCACGTCTCCTCACATGTGACGATACCCTTCAAAAAATACTCCCCTTCTTGTCGACATCGATCCAGAAGTCTTCCACTGATCTCCAACCTGACCTGTTTTTGATTTACGGTCAATAACCTCGGAACTCGTCGAGCAGTAATTTTCATCTGTGATAATGGATTGAAAACTTCCATAGCTGATACCCGGGCTCCGCGATAGTATAGTGGTTAGTATACCCGCCTGTCACGTGGGAGACCGGGGTTCGATTCCCCGTCGGGGAGCCTCTGGCGCAAGACTAATGACCTTGCCCGGAAAAAAACAAATCATTATGGAAAATTTAACAAGCCTCAGAACTTGCTAAATAAGGCCAAGACCGGTACCCGGTTGTAGTGCCGATGATGATGATAGCTGATACCCACCTCTGATGAGATTTTTCCAACAGTTAAAGGCAATTACTTTGAGTGAGCTCTCGAACTCGGATGTTGTCATCTGTACGAGTTGTCCTTGGGCGTCGATCATGTATTTCGTTGTCGATACGTTCTCGGTTGCTTTTAAATTCCCTGGCCCACGTAGACACACGTTTCTGAGGCAGTATATTATCACCAAACTGCGCTTTCAATCGAGAAAAAATTTACGAGGGCTAAACGCCTTCATTTGTTAAAATTTTTTAAATTATCCGTTGCGCAACAGACGTATGTACGGCTTTCTCGCTCATGGCTGTAGTGACTAGAAAGTCGAACACAACCGCTAACCAAGCTGATTTCCCTACTCTTCATAAACGAAAAATCACCCACGCACAAGATTATTTAGCTCGCTACTTGTTGCTAAGTAAAAAAGTAAAATTGCCGTTTATATTTGATACACCCACCCTAGTATATATCGGCCTGAAGTAATTTAAATGTGTCTGAAGTGAATACTTTCATTACTGTGTCACCTTAGTTGACTACCAAAGAAGTGGATTTTGATAAAAGCATGTCCAGTGAATTTGAATTGTCCCATTGGTGCAGTTAAAATAAAAACTGAAATTCTACCAATGAAATTGATCCACATAATATCTATACTACGATCGTAGGTGTGTAATCGGTCTTTTAAGTTTAACTTAATATTAACTAATAAATTATTATTAAATCCAACGTATAAAATTAAACCCAATACAACTGATCCCCCTTCGTTTAGTGTCGTCTTCCTATTTGCCGAACTACGACATTGATTCTGAATGCCTTTCTATTTTTATCGTACACAGTTTGCCCATTGCACGGGTAAATGTCTTCTTGGATTTAATGTAATAAATGATCTTGCTCATGATGATCTTTAATTTTCCTCTCTCGTTTTGTTCCACAATCGTTCCACATACTTCTAAGATTTCTCGATTGATGAGGGCAACGGCTGAAGATACTATTCACTGATCGACCAACCTTACCGATCATAGATCAGTTGTGAGCTCTAAGCCAAAAAGTATGCAATGGTACACTCTGAACAGATCTCTGCAATCATTCGCCTAGTGGTGCCAAGTCGTCAACCTATTCGAACTTGAATTTAATTTTAGCTTTAGTTTAAGTGAGATTAAAATCTGTAACTGCGTCGAAAGAGTTAAAACTGCATTTAAATAACGGTGTAATCAGCAACCAATAGAAAACATACGTCTTGATATTTATTTCTGTAATGGTGACGCTGCCCACATAATCTACTCCTATTTATTTGCTCAACTCGGTAGTCGCATTAATTAAATTAGATTCACTCAAGACGAACGTCTTTTGAGCAAATTTCGTAGATTCATGAAGAGATTCTGGAAACTATAGAATCGGATTAAAAAACGACCCTTCTATAGTAAAGCGGTCAATATTTACATTTAGTACTGTACAAGAGAATTCTTATTGCAATTAACGAATAAAATAAATACGAAGGGTTCAAGATGTCTTCCCTTGGGTACCCCAAACGTGGCCTCAGAAGAAACAGAAGCAGAACGAAAGAAGGCTTGGTATTGACAGTTTTCAAGTTACGAAGAAATTCAGATAAGTAGGCCTAAATTGAAGCCAAGGAGGCAGAGCAAGTATCAAACAATGAGCGATTTTGACGAAGACCTTGCTGACATCGGTGGAAATGACATGTACTTCGTGTCATCTTGCGCAATGGGGGCATAGGAAACTGGCATCCATAATATCGAGTTGCATCCATGATATTATGATTTACCTAGGAAGGACAAGGCTTGCAAAGAACTTATGGATGTGAAACAGTTTAGGTATTGTGTTGTGATTCTTGTAGGGGATTTTATTTTCAGGAAGCGTCTCCTAGTCCTTAAAAGGACGTATGATATCTTTATTATGCTCCTGAGAAAACCGTCCTACAAATGGGCCGTTGCCGTGCTTCCTCATATACCTGAGGGAAGAGCAACGTCCTTAGTTTGGTCCTGCCGTTTTTTCGGCTTTTATAGTCCTCGTCTCCGCTGGGGTTGTTTGAAATGGGGGTTGGTCAAAATGAAAACTAGGTTTTACTTACTACAAGTTTTTATTTATCTCGGATTCTTCTCGGCACGATGAACATCCAGATACTGCCGTCTGGTACAATGAATATTAGGATACTGCTTTTGGTGTACGTCCTTCCGGGACAATTATTAAGGTTTAACTGCGGCCCGGAGATCTTTTTTTTTTTTTTTCAAAACTGTATTTATTTACCATAATTAGAATTTGTACATTTAAGTGATACAGTGACTTAAAATTAATTTCGTAACAATTGCTTACGTGTAATTATTATTATAATACATTTTCCAAATAATGTTTTAAGAGTTACAGGATAGATGTGTGTTTATACATTTAGTAGGGTTTCGTCTTCCTGGAAAAGGTCAGAAAACCAGGAATTTCTTATTTTTACTTTACTTAATCTAAACCTAACCCTAAATATAAATATAACTTAACCTAACTTAGTCTGATTATTATAAAATGACCTATAAACAAAACAAAGTTTTATAATTAAGGGGATATAGGAATTGCAGGATGTGAAGTGAAGTCAGTTATGGGTTTGAGGAAGAGTATTTCTTTCCGGTTGTTCGATGGAAAAACATAGGATGTTGGAAAATGGTTGGACATTACAGTATTTGAACTGGTTAGGGGTAACTTCGGTGTTGTGGTATATGATATCGTTTGAATCATTTACCAGTCTGCCTGAGGCGAAGATAGCTCTGGTGTGGAGACAGTTGGGATAGTTAGTTCTGATATCTAGAGGGTTCTCTAAGAGCGAGGTTATTATGGGATTGGGATTATTTTGTAGGTTTTCGATAAATTTGATAGATAGCTCGAGGAATCGTCTATCGAGGCGCTCAATACCAGCGGTATTGTAGAGTTTGACGTTACTATAGTACTTGTAGGAGTTAGGACGACGATGTAAGCCAGAGACATACCTAAAGCATTTTCTTTCGAATACTCGTAGCTTCTCCATTTGGGAGGGAGTGATATGGTACCACAATGGGCACGCGTACGTGAGTGTGGGTCTGATCATTTGTTTGTAAATGAGCAGTTTGACTTTGTGAGAGAGACTATTAGGTTTCCACATTACTCTTCTACAGAGATTAAGCTGAATTGTGGCTTTTTTGAAGGGCATTTTTAATGTGGGAGGAAAAAGACCAGTTATTAGAAAAGGTGATTCCCAGATATTTTAGGGTTTTGGAGGGTTTTATTAGAGTGTTGTTTAGGTTAAGTTTAATTTTGTTGTGGCAGTGTCTAGTGTTGTTTGTACAGTGCTCGTGTTTGCCCTTGAACACTATGAGCTGCGTTTTATTTGGGTTAAGGTGAATTTTCCATTTATTGAAGTATGTTGTTATGTTAGGGAAGAAGCTGTTAATGCGGTTTCTTGCAGTCTTAACAAATTTGCTGCTAGAGTAAATTAATGTATCATCAGCATAATTCAGCATCACAACATTAGGGGATACGGGTTGAGGAATATCCGCGGTATATAACAGATATAAAATTGGCCCTAAAATAGAGCCTTGGGGAACACCCGCGGTTATGTTGCGGGTTTCTGAGACGGAAGAATTTATTCTCACAACGAATTTCCTGTCAGAAAGATAAGAGGCTAAGAGCTTTGTTGTGTGAGAGTTTAGATTAAATATGGAGTGCAGTTTGTACAGAAGCCCTGAGATCCAGACGCAATCAAACGCCTTAGAAATATCGAGAGATATACACACAGTAGGGCTTTGGTTTTTGAGACCAGTTCTAACATCGTGTGCAGGTTTTAGTAGAGCATGACATGTGGATTGTCGCTTACGAAATCCGAACTGACAGTTAGGGATGAGGGCATTCTCATTAGCAAATGAGAGGAGATTTTGGTAGATCTTGCGTTCCAGTATCTTACTTAGTGTACTTAATAGGGATATTGGACAATAATTGCAAGGGCTATTACTTCTACCGGGCTTCTTAATAGGAATTACTACCGCAGTTTTCCAGTTCTATGGGACGTGCGATGCAGTAATTATATGATTAAGAAGAATGAGGATGGGAAGTAGATTCGGTGGGCGTAGCCTTTTAAATAGAAGGCGTGGGATTCCATCTAATCCAGTTGACTTTTTGTTATTTCCTGATCTTACGATCTCGGATAATTCGTCTGCAGTTAGAAAATTTGTAGTGTCTAAGGGGTGTGAAGCTATATTTGTGTTGTTAAATTCACCGATGAAAGGAGTAAAAGATGGGAATAACCTGTCTGAGATGTATTCGTTTACTGAGTTCTGGAAGCCAAGAGTTGAGAGAGAATTTTTTTTGCTCATGAATCTTTGCAAAGTGTTCTGCGAAGCAATTTGCTATGTCCGTATCGGACTGGGCAATATTATTGCTGATTGGGTTAATGAGATGGTCAATTCGGGGTTTATATTTACGACCAGTTAATTGGTTGGTGTTCTTGAAAAGATCACGATTTGGTTTGATGTTACTAAGTGTGGAGATGTAGTTCTCATCTGCGAACTTTTTCAACTGCTCATTTATCAGAGTGGATAGGAGTTGGATTTGGCTTTTAATAAAGGGGCAGTATCTTGTGTGAAGTTCTCGGCTCAGCTGCTTTTGAAGGCGCAATAATTTGGTTAGGATGGTGGGCAAAGGCTTTCCTAAATAGTTATGAGGAATGGTTGTCGGGGTGTTTTTGCTGAGAGCCTCCTTAAGAATTTGCTCTATTCTTAAAGATGCTTGATCGATTTCAGTAGGGAGTAAGTTAGATGCTTCAGGGATATACAAGTCAGAGAAACTTATCGCTATGTCCCTATTGACTTTTCTCTAATTTGTTTTGGTGAAGTTTGGGACAGGGTTTGACGAGTAGAGTGGGTCGAGAGAGGGGATTTGGATCGTGGTGTGAACGGAACCATGATCAGAAGGAAATATAAAGGAGACTGTAGGTGGACCCGCTGAATAAACATCGTCGGACTTGAGGAAGAAGTCGATTGTTGACCTAGCTGAGCTACAGACACGAGTTGGCTGTAATGGCGAGTCAATGTAAGTATATGGATAAGACTGGAGGATGGCTAGCAATTGGCGACCATATTTGTTGCATTTATTATCATTGAATGCTGTATGACGAGCATTCCAGTCTCCTCCGATTATAAATGGGGCGGGAACGGACTGTTGGATAATCTGCGAAATGTCAGTATCTGGGAAATCTGGTTGTCGTGAAGGGTGAATATAAATGGATGCTAAGACGAGCACTTTATTGTTCTCACAGAAAACTTTTACAGCTGTGTATTCAATGCTGGATATACCGGTGAATCTAATTTCACTGAATTGAAATTTTTTGTGACTTAAGAGGCCGGTACCTCCATGAGATCCATTAGTTCTGGGGTTAGAAACTAAAGTATAATTGGGAATGGAAACTCGGGAATTTGGTTTGAGCCTGGTCTCTGAAAGGAATAGGATATCTGGGGAAAACATTTCAACAAACAACCGGAGGTGTTGCCCGGAGATCACTTACCCATTTCCTTTATAAAGGAAAAGAAATTGAGATTTGTATCTTAAAAATACACATTTTCGTACAACAATCTCGATTTTTGGATATTTCGAGTGAGATGTTGTGTTTACATAAGATAAGAATTCAATTTCTTGAATTCTTTCGAAACTATTTCGCAGATGTGGGAATGTATCTGATTTTGGTTTTCTGTTTGTTTTTCACAATGGAAAATTTTCAGATAGAGATAATGGTCTCTGAATTTTTGTTTTTCGATGATGCCGTGGGGCAAATGTGAAACGTAAGCGAATATTAGATTCGTTTATTGTGAATTTTAATTTTAATTCGGATTTTGGACTAAATTATGCCGTGGGGGCAAATGTTAAGCTATAAACGAATGTTTGATTCGTTTATTCCGAATTTTGGATCATGTTTGGGTTTTTGTGGGTTTTGATAGGATTTTACGTTTTAGCGTATTATTGCTGGGATTTGGATTAGGAATGGGGGAAAGAGGTGGTAGGGCTTTTTGGAGCACTACAATGGGTCGATTGTTAGAAACTTGCTTTTGGGTAGGTTTTCATAAATAGGTTGCCAAACACCCGGCTCGAAAAGTAATTTGAACAGATTAGTAATAAGAAAAGCTAAGCACACAGCATTTGTTTGTAAGGAATTTGAAACTGGAGTGTATTCATCTTTGAACTCGAGAGTTTTTTAGGGCCTAACTGCTAGCATTGCAAAGACTGACAATGAAATGTCCTGAAAAGAAGATATGTCACGATTCAGGATTTAAGTATTTGTTACGAACGACTGTTTGGAATGACTTGAGGATGTCTTGATAATAGTTTATAGCTTATATGATGTCTGGTTGCAGCGGAAAGAGGTGAACGAGACACAATCAGTTTATAGGCAATCAATTTGTACAACAATTGTTGAACATTCATGAGACTTGCTTGAGTGTATCAAAGAGGATGGAAAATGAATAGAATATCGAGATAATCGAAGTAAATGAAAACTGCACGAGAGTGAAGTTATTTAATGCACGATAGGTTCTCTTACTTGGCAGTTCACGTAGCTTATAATCATACCATTGAGAAAAGAATTTTTTAAATCAAACAAATTCATTTCATTTTTACTTACGTCTTCTTTTTCTTATATTTATCCTACTTACTAGACAAAAATGCTTAAACTCTAGCTTATTTAAATTATATTCTAACTTACTGGTCTCCTGTGGACACTCTAAGCTAAACTTGGGGTGACTATTGTCAGTATTGTTGTCTTTCGGCTTTGTTTATTTAATTTTAATTACAATCTTCATTAATAATTTACCAAACAAAGAAAATTTAGAACAAAAAAAAAAAAGACTTTGTAATGTTTGTTTTCGAACAAATTTCGAATGAAGTTTTCATTGAGTTTTGTGAAATTAAACTTTTGGAAATTGGTATAGTCATCATCATCATCGGCACTACAACCGGGATCCGGTCTTGGCCTTATTTAGCAAGTCTCTTCACTGGTATCCGGTCCTTATCCCAGACTTGTTAAATTGTCCATAATAATTTGTTTTTCCGGGCAAGGTTATTAGCCTTGCCCCAACCTTTCTCAGGCTGTCGCTGCATGCATTGGTTCACTACTTGGCGGGTGCCAAAATAGCTATCCAGGGGTGTCACGTGGAGACTGGATATCAACTTGGATTGAACAGGGGCAAAGATCGTCCTAGCCTTCGCCGGGTTGAAAGCAGGGACTTTACCCTGTATGTTCGCTCCCATCTCCCTAAATTGTTATAATAATCATTGTAAAAGGGCGACACGGAGAGAAGCTCTATGCTATTAATGAATTATACGGATCGGAGGTGAAAATTAGGTCCAGCTGACGAACAATTTGATTCAGGTATCTACTGGCTTAGAAAAGACCTGAACTAGGAAGCCTTCCCATGAATAGACACTTCATTATCAAAGAGATATGGCGTGAATGAAATGTGATGTTCATAGATGATTCATTGAAGGTGGAGGAAATTAAATGCTTCAAAACTGATAACTTCGTCGTATGTCTCATCTATGATATTCACAGCAAGCTTTTATAAATTTATAGGTTGGTTAGGACAGATGTAACAACAGATGAGGATATGGGAATGAAGAGGAAATCCAAGTTAAACAGATACGTGATGCTGTCAAAAGAAAAGTCTCTTTTAAGAATCTCTCTTTATTAATTAATCTTTATATATTAATCAATTTTATCCTCTTCAAAGTAATCTCGCTCAGATATAACACACTTTTAGGCATTTTTTTCTCAATATTGGAAGCAGTTCTGCAATTTAGTTTTACGTTTACTTTCAGCGATTCTGATTTTATCTAATCAATGGTGGTTAAATAAGGTTCTTTTATGGCCCTATCAGCCTCGGTAATAGAAAGAAGTTAACGACTACAGTGGCCGAATCAAAATAAGTGTTTTGTTTTATATCACACAATCACAAACATACAGTGAAGTGTAAAGAAAAGTAAAAAAAATCACTGAAAGCAACAAAACGCGCACAACTTTTTCGACTGTCAAAAATAAATTAAACGTTCATAATGGCTGTAAATATAAAAACATGTCAAACGTGTATACAAAATGTATTATTATTATTATTTATATATATATATATATATCCGGTCTTGGCCTTATTTAGCAAGTCTCTTCACTGGTATCCGGTCCTTATCCCAGACTTGTTAAATTGTCCATAATAATTTGTTTTTCCGGGCAAGGTTATTAGCCTTGCCCCAACCTTTCTCAGGCTGTCGCTGCATGCATTGGTTCACTACTTGGCGGGTGCCAAAATAGCTATCCAGGGGTGTCACGTGGAGACTGGATATCAACTTGGATTGAACAGGGGCAAAGATCGTCCTAGCCTTCGCCGGGTTGAAAGCAGGGACTTTACCCTGTATGTTCGCTCCCATCTCCCTAAATTGTTATAATAATCATTGTAAAAGGGCGACACGGAGAGAAGCTCTATGCTATTAATGAATTATACGGATCGGAGGTGAAAATTAGGTCCAGCTGACGAACAATTTGATTCAGGTATCTACTGGCTTAGAAAAGACCTGAACTAGGAAGCCTTCCCATGAATAGACACTTCATTATCAAAGAGATATGGCGTGAATGAAATGTGATGTTCATAGATGATTCATTGAAGGTGGAGGAAATTAAATGCTTCAAAACTGATAACTTCGTCGTATGTCTCATCTATGATATTCACAGCAAGCTTTTATAAATTTATAGGTTGGTTAGGACAGATGTAACAACAGATGAGGATATGGGAATGAAGAGGAAATCCAAGTTAAACAGATACGTGATGCTGTCAAAAGAAAAGTCTCTTTTAAGAATCTCTCTTTATTAATTAATCTTTATATATTAATCAATTTTATCCTCTTCAAAGTAATCTCGCTCAGATATAACACACTTTTAGGCATTTTTTTCTCAATATTGGAAGCAGTTCTGCAATTTAGTTTTACGTTTACTTTCAGCGATTCTGATTTTATCTAATCAATGGTGGTTAAATAAGGTTCTTTTATGGCCCTATCAGCCTCGGTAATAGAAAGAAGTTAACGACTACAGTGGCCGAATCAAAATAAGTGTTTTGTTTTATATCACACAATCACAAACATACAGTGAAGTGTAAAGAAAAGTAAAAAAAATCACTGAAAGCAACAAAACGCGCACAACTTTTTCGACTGTCAAAAATAAATTAAACGTTCATAATGGCTGTAAATATAAAAACATGTCAAACGTGTATACAAAATGTATTATTATTATTATTTATATATATATATATATATCCGGTCTTGGCCTTATTTAGCAAGTCTCTTCACTGGTATCCGGTCCTTATCCCAGACTTGTTAAATTGTCCATAATAATTTGTTTTTCCGGGCAAGGTTATTAGCCTTGCCCCAACCTTTCTCAGGCTGTCGCTGCATGCATTGGTTCACTACTTGGCGGGTGCCAAAATAGCTATCCAGGGGTGTCACGTGGAGACTGGATATCAACTTGGATTGAACAGGGGCAAAGATCGTCCTAGCCTTCGCCGGGTTGAAAGCAGGGACTTTACCCTGTATGTTCGCTCCCATCTCCCTAAATTGTTATAATAATCATTGTAAAAGGGCGACACGGAGAGAAGCTCTATGCTATTAATGAATTATACGGATCGGAGGTGAAAATTAGGTCCAGCTGACGAACAATTTGATTCAGGTATCTACTGGCTTAGAAAAGACCTGAACTAGGAAGCCTTCCCATGAATAGACACTTCATTATCAAAGAGATATGGCGTGAATGAAATGTGATGTTCATAGATGATTCATTGAAGGTGGAGGAAATTAAATGCTTCAAAACTGATAACTTCGTCGTATGTCTCATCTATGATATTCACAGCAAGCTTTTATAAATTTATAGGTTGGTTAGGACAGATGTAACAACAGATGAGGATATGGGAATGAAGAGGAAATCCAAGTTAAACAGATACGTGATGCTGTCAAAAGAAAAGTCTCTTTTAAGAATCTCTCTTTATTAATTAATCTTTATATATTAATCAATTTTATCCTCTTCAAAGTAATCTCGCTCAGATATAACACACTTTTAGGCATTTTTTTCTCAATATTGGAAGCAGTTCTGCAATTTAGTTTTACGTTTACTTTCAGCGATTCTGATTTTATCTAATCAATGGTGGTTAAATAAGATTCTTTTATGGCCCTATCAGCCTCGGTAATAGAAAGAAGTTAACGACTACAGTGGCCGAATCAAAATAAGTGTTTTGTTTTATATCACACAATCACAAACATACAGTGAAGTGTAAAGAAAAGTAAAAAAAATCACTGAAAGCAACAAAACGCGCACAACTTTTTCGACTGTCAAAAATAAATTAAACGTTCATAATGGCTGTAAATATAAAAACATGTCAAACGTGTATACAAAATGTATTATTATTATTATTTATATATATATATATATATATATATATATATATATATATATATATATCTAATAATAATAAGAAATTAAAAAAGTTCCCTTTCTAACACAGCTCGTATGTAACCAAGCCTACGAGGGGAAACAGGATGAGTACAATTTATTATGGACGGAATAACAATGCCTCTGGCGCAAGCCTAATAACCTTGACCGGAAAAACAAATTATTATGGGCAATTTAACAAGTCTCGGATATGGACCGAATACCGGTGGAGCGACTTGCTAAATAAGGCCAAGACCGGATCCCGGTTGTAGTGCCGATGATGATGATAATGAATAACAATGCCTCTGTAAAGGTATTCGTAGAGACTGGGAATATTCAGTACAACAAAACACATTAAAAAATGTAGGAAAGTCGTTGTTTTCAATGCCTGAGAAAAAATTTGTTGCTAGAAGCGCAGAAAGATCAAAAGCGTGCGACTGTGGAATCTAATTCTTTTCTCAACGAGAATATATTTAATGGAATATTATTGTCCAGAGTGTAAGAAGCTGTGTCAGATAATGAAAGGTAAAATATACAGCATTATTACTATATTATTTATTGGCCCATAGGAACCCGGAAGTTTATGACCTCACCGACTCGACTGCGCCATCGTTCACTGTCCTGTGCACTCTCCTTCCACGATTGACCAGCCGACCCGATCTACATAAGGTCAAACCCAACATTGTCCTCCCATTACCGTTGCGGTCGTCCTCTCGATCTCTTTCCCGTTCCTCTACCGACAATTTTCTACGCACCTATTCTACGTCCTATCGTTGCCCATTCGCGCCACATGTCCGGCCCATCTTAATCCAGCCGACCCGATCTACACAAGGTCAAACCCAACATTGTCCTCCCATTACCGTCGCGGCCGTCCTCTCGATCTCTTTCCCGTTCCTCTACCGACAATTTTCTACGCATCTATTCTACGTCCTATCGTTGCCCATTCGCGCCACATGTCCGGCCCATCTTAATCTTTGCGACCTGCTTACTCTCACTATTCTAGGTTTGCGGTATAGCTCTTCCAATTTGTGGTTGTGGAATTTCCTCCATTGTCCTGCCTCATCGTCATATTTACCGCCAAAGGTACGCCTTAAAACTTTATTCTCGAATACGCGGAATTTGTTTTCTTCCCTTTTTGTGAGAGTCCATGTTTCCTATCCGTATAGAACAATCGACATGATTATGGTAATATAGACACGGAGCTTTATATTACGTGATAGCAGTTTGGATTTCAGCAATTTACTGACTGCGTGCCAACTGGCGTTGTGGGAATGCAGTCTTTTGTTAATTTCCTTCGACTTTTCGTTACTGGCCGTCAGTATTCTTCCCAGATATTTAAACTATTTCGCTTTTTCAAATATCTTGTCCCTGGCGTTTATATGTGTCCCTCGAGGTCCACCTGCTCGCGCCGTAATCATATATTTTGTTTTGTCTTCATTTATTTCAAGGCCCACCTCTTCTGCCGGTTGCATGATGATTTCACAGTTTTTACTTAGAGTTTCTAGATTATCGCCGAAACGGCGATGTCATCCCCATATGTAAGCACTTGTGTGACCCCGTTCAGGGATGATCCCACCATATTGTTGTCTTGTACCTTTCTGATGACATACCCAAGCACAAAGTTAAAAAGACACGGTGAGGCTACCCCCCCCTGTTTTAGTCCGTCCCGGATTTCAAATGGTTCTGAGAGGTGGTTTTCTATTCTAACTTGCCCTTTATTTTTGTTAATGCAAACTTGAATAAGGACGGAATATTTTTTCGGGATTCCCAGCTCAACTACAATATGGTAAAGTCTTTGCCTTGCGACTGAGTCGTAGGCTTTTTTGAACTCAACGAACAGTTGGTCAACCGTCTCTTCGTATTCCCACTTCTTTTCCAGCAGTTGCCTTATTGTTAACATTTGGTCGCTCATTGACGTTCCTATGGGATCCGTAAGGGAATTGCCCAGTGCTTCTTCTCCGTACGGTGTGATTCTCGCCAGTATGACATTTGGTAGTATTTTTTTATGTGGTTGGGAGCAATCTTATTCCTCTGTAATTTTCGCAGTCAGTTCTGTCGCCTTTTTGGAAACTGGGGACGACTATTGAGGTGGTCCATTCTTCCGGAGTGACTTCCTTATCCAATATTGTTTTGATAAGTTGGTGGATCTTTCGGGCGGTTGCCTCCATGCTTCACAAGCTCTGTCGGTATGCAGTCGACTCCGGGAGCTTTGTTGTTTTTCAATCGATTTATTGTGTCTACAACTTCGTTGAAAGAGGGTTCTGGGATCTGAGGCTCGGCGGTATGTACGTCTGGTGCGGTTATTTGTGGTTGATGGGTGCGCATATTGAGCAGGGTTTAAAAGTACTGCTTCTATCTTGTCGCAATATTGTTTGTTTCTGTGACCAGACAGCCGGATGTGTCTCAAATTATTTTGGCTCTCCCTCGGTAGCCTAATTGAATTTATGCCGGCATACATACCTCTGATTCTGGCGCAAGACTAATGACCTTGCCCGGAAAAACAAATTATCATGGAAAATTTAACAAGCCTAAGGACTTGCTAAATAAGACCAAGATGGGCTCCCGGTTGTAGTGTCGATGATGATGAGAAATACCTCTGATATTCTTTGCTCTGGCATTTTCTAGGATTTTTTCGATCCGAGTCTTCTTCCATTCGCGTTTTTTGCGTTTGAAAAGTCTGGTTGTCTCTTTCCGAATTGTCGCGTATTTTTCTGCGTTGACTTCATCATATCTTTCTAAGTAGATCACTCTGAGGCGTTTACGTTGTTCGATCTTTGCCCTGTACTCATCGTCAAACCAAGGTTTGGACTTAATTGTTTTCTCAAATCCCAATGCCTTTTGAGCTGTTTGTTTGATTGTGTCTCTGATCGAAGCCCAGATTATTGGTTTCCTCTTCCTCACTATTCCCATTGTCTAGGATGCTAAATCTATTCGTTAGTTCCTCTTGATATTCAGCCCTTTTGCGTAGGTCTTTTAGTTTATCAATCTCGAACTTTTGCTTGTCTCCCGTGATTGCCCATGTGGGTTTGCTGCGAGCCGACTTCTAATTTTGCCCTAGAAGATGATCGGAGTCGCAATCTGCTGCTCTATATGATCTTACGTCAAGGATATACGAGTGGTGTCTTTTGTTTATGAGGAAGTGGTATATTTCGTTACGCGTTACGCCGTCGGGTGATATCCATGTGGCTTTATGGATTTGCTTGTGCTTGAACATCGTGCTTTTCACTACCAGATCTTTTGACGCAGCGAACGTGATAATTCGAATACCATTATCATTTGAAATGTCATGTAGGCTTTCTTTACCTATTGTTGGTTGGAAGATATCTTCTTTTCCAATTTTCGCATTGAGGTCGCAGAGGTGGATTTTAACATCGAATGATAAGATCCCATCAAATACTTCCTGTAGGGTCTCTTAGAATGTGTCCTTCGTTTCTTCGTCGGCAGATTTTTTTGGGACGTGTACGTTTATAAATACATAATTTTACCATGGGCCCTGTATTTTTAGCACCGACGTTCGGTCATTAATAAATTGCACATCTTGTACATGAGGCGTAATCTTCTTGCTTATGATGAAACCGGTTCCGAGGTTTTGTGTATCGGTACTTCCGCACGCCAGTGCAAACACGTTGGTTTCGATTACTTGATGTGGGAGTCGAACATCCTGAGACGCGACGATGTCCATTTTATATTGTTTCGCGTTTTCTACGACCGTCTGTATAGTGCCTGGTTTATATAACGTTCGAACATTCCACGTGCCGACACGTATATCCCGCTTTTTCCGTTTTTCCCTACGTCTTCTTTTTGCCGAGTCGACGTTTTCTTGATGATTTTTTCCCTTATGGTAGTGTCGCCTTACCACACCTACGCCTGCCGGGTTTTTCGTGGGATTGTTTTGTGTATATTGATTATTCATTTTTGATCCCACGAGCTTGGGGTCTACCCACGGTTGCACTGAGACGATATTACCCTATTTACCACCTTCTTCAACTTCCTGTTCTTTTTTTGGCGTTTTTCAATTCTTAATCTTTTATGTGTTTTCTCTTGAAATGGTTCGGCCACTTCTCTTGTGCCCTTTACTGTGTGCACAAATAAGATTAAGAGTTTTCTTTAGAGGCACCAGTCCCTTGGCGCCGTTTCGCCCCCGCTCTATTTTATGTGTTTCTTCGTCTGACCAATCATTCGACTTCTAACTGTTTCCCGCACGATCAAACTATGGTGAAAAACACATCATAAAAAACCATAAAAAAACAAAGCCATTGGAGAACATTTACTAAAGCAAATCACGGCTTAAGTGGCGACAAGAAACACCTCGTATACACGCGGCCGTGGTCTAATGTGTTAGTGCTTTGCATCGTACCGTGGATTCAAATCAGGTTCGTCACTATAATTGCAAAACGCTAAACAACGTATGTCACCAAATCACAAGTTTAAACTGAAATATAAGGTAGGATGTTGTTCTTCAGTCGAATCACACCCGCCTGGAATAATATACATAATGTGTTTGCTTATGATTACATTTAAAACAAATGTAGGTCGGTACCAGTTTTCTGTATTTTCACTCTCTCTTCCCTTCCATTGCGCATTGACATGAATCCATCTACCTTTTTTTATGGGCGCGTATTACCTAAAACAATAGCATTATTGTATTGCGTATATTATTATTATTAATTTATTATTAATTAGTTTACATTAATTATTAATATGTACGATTGGGTAAATAGGAGTTAGATGGAAACAAAACGAGCGCGATCAAGAAGTGTGGGGCGGCTGTTTAATGAACTCCCGAGATGCCACAGGTCCGCGATTGACCAATTGCTTGATTATTAATTTATTGTTATTTAGCATAGATTATACTTATGAACGTAGCTGAAATTATTGGTTCAGTTTCAGTCCTAATTTGAGTCGAAGTAAAACAAAATTCTGCTATTCATAGTTACCGTAATAAAGTAATAATTTAAATTCGCTAAATATAGTATAATGACATTTCTTAAAAATACAAATGATATGGTATTTATTGAAATGAAATATTAAAACATTTCAAAACTTAATATAAGCAAAAACAAGATTAAAATGGAAAAACTGAAAACACGTTGTTAGAATAATAAAAGAAACAAAATGAAAAGTGCATTCAATTTGTTAGTTGTTATAATTCACTAAATAAGATATTATTATATTTATGAAATTGAAATGAAATATATTATATATACATATAAACGTTATATACATCCATATAGGATAAAAATTACTATTGAATACTAATTTATAATAAAAACTAAGAATGCATTCAGTACTTTGAATAAGAACGAAATACAAAATACGTTTAATACCTATGCACTACATGACAAGAATATTTAAAAAAAAAAATTATAACAAATATAAAACGATCAACATCCCGGTAGCAATGATATATAAAGAATACTACATAAATAAATAGGTAAATAAATTAGATAAGAGCCTTTATTTACATTGATTTACAATTTAAAATTTTTGCATGAAAGCGAACAGACAAAACTGAGTAAAATAATATTTTATATACATATAAGAGAATTAAACATGTAATGTTAAAATAACTAAAACAAAAACAAAAACGCTAAACACAAGTATTATATATTATATAAAAATCAGATTTAATCGTATATACATGTTGATATACACCGATATGTACCTACTCGCTATACAATTACGATAAGACATTTTATTTGATTCATTATTTTTTTTATTACACTGAGTTTTATATTTGCCTTCCTTAATGGAATTTTCTTTATTTATCATCACGCTTACATAATAAAACTGCTTGTTCTTTACATTTAAGACAAATATTCGACTATGCAATCTGCTATAGACATTTCGTTGTAGAAGTTTTTTTTAATGTATATTTATGTTAATATTACTAGTTATTTGAATATTTTGCCTAAACGCAAGCAACAAGATGAAGATAAAATAAATAATGAAAAAATAATATATACATATACATACATATTTATAAACTACTAGCAATTAATATAAATTCGTTGAAATTAGTTTTCTTTTATGAATTGTACGACTTTTTAATTTAGTTGTAAACTAAAGTGAACATGAAAACAAAACTGAAGTTAAAACAGAACATCAGAAACAATAAAAGTTTAGATACAAATTTTGAAAATACTTTCCATCTGTAGTTTCATTTTCACTCAGATTTCAATATATTCTGCCGAAAAATGTTTTCTCCGGGTGACGAAATACTGTATTCTACTATGTAGGATGTCCAATTGATTACTGTTGCGGATTCGCAATTGAATACAACCATCGCCACCATTCGACAACAGTCAGCAAACAGTTGTCTTGACAACGCATAACTAACAAAATTGCTAGCTGTCAATTAACTTCAATGATAATAACTCTTCTTCGTCAGCCTTTCAAACGATATAGTCGATATAGTTAATCTAAGAAAATATCAAACATCAGTAAATAAAATTCACCTTGATGAAAACTAAATAAAAGGAGTTTTACGTGGAAAGCAATCTGGACGTTCTCCTGGGATCCAACAACGATATTCAATTCATTTTTAATTTAAATAGAAATTAATTTCAGACATTATTGTTGCTGACGCCATTGCGTTGGGACATCATTTCATCGTGTTGGTGGAAATCCGTTCTCCATCTGTGGATCATTCACCGTTGCCCATAGTGCAACCGGTCCGGCCTAATTACCTATCACCGCCCGGTTCACCGCACAACCATCAACATTAGTGCACGTCAGGCGACAACCGTTGTTCCTGACGTCCTCTCCCCAGTCAACGCTTGTTGAACACACGTTCAGTAGAAATTGGTTTGTGGCGATTCTCCCGAACGCCAGCACCCATCGTCTCATAATCTAGGTAAAAAACCCCCAAATAGGGCATACAACAAAAGAAAAACAAGTACCGTGGCAGTTCCATTGAACGCCACTACTTCCCTTACAGGTACACAAAGGTAACAGTTCCCAGAAATACATTAAAAGCCTGTACTTACCTTCTGTACCTGCAAAATCGAAGCAAAATCATGAAACATTAAGTCGCGCTGATATGAAATTACAGCGGCAACTAATATAATATCTTCAAGGCAATTTGGTTTAACAACCCACCAACCAATATTGCCTGTGCAATATCTACGCGATATCCTCTTGCACGCCAGCTGCACACCAGCAGGAAAAGGTATCTTGCCTTGGCACAGCATGCCCACATCGAGCGACGGATACATGAGGGCATCCGGCTGGCGCCCCGGCGATCGAATTCGCAAATGGAAGATTACCATTAGAGTTCGACTGCGAGGATACACCAACAACACGCACACGATCAGCATCACGCTAGTCGTAGCCACTGATCGTGTACATTGCAACCCTTTTGCCGTCGAGATACTCGCACCTGTTGCGATCGTAAAAAGGGGACTTATGCAATGTGTACATACTTGCGGACGCACACGATGAGCAGCAGAAGCAATCATCGTGTGCGTATTTCCACCCCGTTTGTGTTGAACCAAATGCAAAAGGGACACATTACCAAATTTGGTCATCGAAGCGATGATGGGATTTTTGTATCCTATCGCTTCGATGAAATAATTTAATCTCGGTTCGGATTCCGTGAGGGCAGGTCGCGCCCTCACGTTAATTACATCCCTCTTGGGCCGTCCCAAGGGATAAGTTAATTCATAGTTCAGTCTTGATTGTCTCGTCAGTGTCGTCGATCATTAGCAAAGTATAGTAATATTATAGTTTGAATTGAAATCCCTTGCGCGATTGGAACTCTTACCTTGTGTAAATATAAACAATACTTCGAAGTGTAGTGAAGTAATATCTTGAAATACTAACTATTAATTGTAATTATAAGTTCTAGACGTGAAGTAATATTATAGTTCGAATTGAGATCCCTTGCGCGCTAGGAACTCACACCTTGTGTTAACTAAAGCAATATATTGAAGGTGAACTGAAGTATTAAATGTAAATCAAAATTACCTTTTTCTTGAAATCAAAACTGGAGATGAAATTATATTTCGAATATTATAAACTCAGTGTTTGATTTAATCCCGATTCGAGAGTTAGCGCTGACGTGAAAGCTGGGCAACAAAACCACCTGTGTCAGTCAGCGGTAAGCTATAACCTTAGTACACGCCAGGAGACATCACTGTTCCTGACGCCAGCAACCCAGCCCACAACAAGGTCTATTGTTAGTAGAAGGTGTGTTCGACGCTTGTTGACCACACAATTACACTTAGCTTAAGCTGCCTTTAATAAATCGGTGCAGGTATTTCCCACCACAAACGTTTGGTTCCGTCGGATTCCTTTTACTTCGCCACTATGACACTAAAATATTGTTATCGTACATACGGTCTATGGGTTTTCAAAACAACATCCGATTCTAAAAGTATGTATCTTTTGTGCGGTTGTAACACAAGAAAACTCAAAAACTTAATTCACTTGATCGCGTCTTAAAAACACTGTACCAAAAATCACCTTCTCGTCACGCTTCTCAAAGTCGACTCCCGACTTCGCGATCACCTCCTTCTTCGGTTTCTCTAACTGTACTCTTTGAAAATGTTTGTATCCATTCCCAATTCTCACAATTTTTTCTTTTTTTCATCATCATCATCCTCGTTCTCTTATTTGTAAGAGAAAATTTCCATTTCGAACTTCTTATCGGAATCTTGTTTCGAAGGATCAAGCGTACCGCCACTTATTTCTCGATCCTTCCATGGGGTTTGTCTGCGTTACCCATCTGGCTTAAGACAACAAAAGTTTTCGTATGCTTCAGATGGGTAACAAAAGAATCGTGGAATTGGGATGTCGGTTTCTAGATCGTTTTTCCTAGTAATAAAACATCTGGCGTGGGATAGGCGTTAAGATGTTTATAATTGCAAGCATTGTGTGTCGGCGGCGAATCGCTATTCCTTTGTTTGCACACGTGCGCTTCTTGATTTTGGCCTCTTGCAAGGAATTTAGGGTGCTAATTGCTATTAGCTACATGAGCAGATATGCATTATTCTGTTTGCTTTTAGAAAAATGCGTTTAAGCTGTGCACTACAACGAACAAGATGCTGGACTTAGGCACGATAGAACGGGCGTTCAACTCACGCCGCTAATTTTCAGTAAAATGTTGTGTATCTCGACCCTGACGAGGAATGTCGTCAGCCGAGATCCTTTATGATGTTGGTCCGCCGAATGAGGAATGTCGTTCGGGGAATTGCGACGGTGAGCACGTTGCCTGAAACCAAAGTTTGCATTAAAGAAAAAGCAACAGCAATACCTTTTGATAACTCCTGCTGAAATTGTTGTCCCTCCGTAAAAGTTAGGATTTGCGTTTAAGTAGGAAAGTTTGTGTAAAACCAAGCCGTTGTTGCCCGCGAATAAGCACAAATCCAATGGTCTACTTGGTCTCCTGTTAGTTTCTGGGTTGGTTAATCGTGAAACTCAAAATAATACCGCCAATGTCCAATCCAAACAATTTCCTTTATTGCCCGGAACTCTCATTCAATCACACACAAAATGAATAAATAATAACTTAAACAATTGAGCTCAAAACCAGAATATGTCTGTAAAAAACACCACACTGCCAGATTTCTGTTCTTTGTTCACCGATCATCGACACCAAAACACTATGTTATGACAGTTTCTCCACTGTCATCGTGTGACTGGCATGTGTGGTGAATATGTGTCGGTGAGAGTACTAGACGATGTACTAGATTCTCCCCGAGCATATAATCATGAATCCGAAACATTCCGCCCGCATTCGCCAAGCAGTGGCGAGCCATCTGGCTCCATGGGATGGTGGCGCAGAGGCGGGGGTGTGCGGTCCGCTGCTGGTCGATTGGTCTTGGTCGTTGAGTCCCTGGTGGTCGGATGTGGATGGTCGGTTGGGGCGGGGCCGCCCGCCCTGAGGAGCGCTGACGGCTTGGGGGTCTGGGATGGCCCGTAGGGTAGATGGCGACAGGATGATCTTTTCCACTGGAGGCGTCCGGTAACTTTTGTGGTCACGGAACCGGCCAATTGATCTGGGTCGGATTTTTAAGGTCGCAACCCACGATCAATGACCATGTGATGACTGGTGATGGGTCTCGCTATATCGAGGCAAGTGGTGGTGAAAGGTGATGCGCCCGTTGGCGCCCGCCCGAAGTTAGTAGCCGGCGGATGCGGCCGCTGGCGTTTGAGCCTGTCGCGTGGAGTGTGGTGCGATGTCGTCCCTGGCATTGTCCGCGTGGCTTGGCGGAATGGCAGTCATGGGCCAAGTGCCTTCCGGAGTCGTTGGAGTGCAGCCTCTGTTGTTGGCGTGCTTTCCTGTTGGAGTTCGAGAGACCGCTGGTTGCTGGGGAGCGCCGCCCGCCAAGCAAGGCATTGCGCGCTCCTGGTCCTCTTGTGGTGGCTACACGTGGTAACGGCTAGCCTGGGTAGTTTTGGACCTGGGCAGAAGCTAGACCACATCGTGTTCTGGGTGTGGTGGGTGAGTTGATGGCTGGTGACAGGCCTTGTCACATTTAGGCTGGGTGATATGGTGGGTGCTGCGCCTGTTAGCACCCATACCAGTTCAGTGGCCTGCACGACGAGGCGTGATGATGATGAGAATGATAGTGGGGTACATGTCTGCCCCAATGATCATGTCCAACTTATCGGCGCAGGCGATGTTCGGATCGGCAAGTTCCAGATCCGCCATGAACGAGAGATCCCTCGCCGCTGATTGTGGTGGTGGTGCATACACTGAGAGCCCTGACAGGATGAAGGGCCTCAGTGTCCATTGCCTCGAGCCGTGGAGGCGAGGAATGATGCTGATGGTGGCCTGAGTCCTGATGGCAAGCCACGAGTGCCCCCAACACCGTAGGTGGGCACGGGTGAAGCTTTGCGCAGGAGGTTTAATCTTCGGACGAGTGATGCTGAAATGAAGGTGCCGCTGGAGCAGGGGTCCAACAGAGCACGGACTTCAATCCTCTGTTGGTTCTCCGACTCCACGATGACTCTGGCTGTTGGCAGCAACGCGGACTGCTGTGAAGGGGTGCTGATTGTAAATGCGCAGGCCCCTTCATGACGGTCGATCCGGGGGGCGGATTCTTTGGCTCGTTGCGGCGGTGATGTTGTCCCGTCGATGGCGGTAGTGCGGACATGCAACAAGGTGTGATGTCTCCGCTGGCATCGACGGCACGTCTTGCTGGAGTGGCAGTCGCGTAGGCGGTGGCGACCCAAACAGTTGGTGCACAAGTTTCGTTTTTGTGCGAAGGACTTCCGACGGCCAGGTGCGAATGATCGGAAGCCCTCGCAAGTGTAGATAGTATGTGAGGCCCTGCAGAATGTGCAAGGAGCCTGTTGCCTTGGGGGTTCCGGCGGTGTTCTGTGTTACGGGACACTGGGCTGGTTAGTCATTGAGCCGGCTGCTGTTGCTGGAACAGCCGAAAGCGCCTTCGTGGGAGGCATTGGCGTTAGTTCTGGCACGGATCCTAAGTACGCCGTGCCCACTGCTTGCTCTGGAGTCGGTGAGAAGGTAGCCAGTTCCTCTGGGTCGGAGTTGTAAGTTCGCAACCCACGAGGAACGGCCATGTCACGTTGTGCCCCACAATGCGTGCGCGGCATCGGCTTCTGTGGGGGCTTCGGCAATGGGTCGATCATCTGGACCTGGAGTAGGTTGGGCTTTGGGCAGGTGGCACTCTGCTCGGCGGCCTGCTTACTCTTACCCACTGGTTTGGGGTGCGGTTCCTTTTCCGCTGGCTTGGCGGCGACCGTTGGCAGCTGTACTGGGGGCAGCTCGCTGGGGTGGAGGCGATTTGCGCTGTTGGACATGATTGGGGAGGGTGAACCAAGTGCGTACTGGGCCTCGAAGGGCTTCGTCTCTTCCTCGAGGTATATTTCCTCAGTCTCGCCGATAAAATCCTCCGCGAAGTACGCGTGTTGTTGATCCTCAGGTGCCGCCATATAGAAGATGTCGTAGTGCCGCTTGGAGAGGGCTTACCATTCGGCGCGGAGTGCATGTTTGGTTGCCTCGATTCTTGTTGGACTTAGTTGTCCCTTGTCCTGTGCGCTGAGGAAGGTGCCAGAGATGCGTTCCTGAGCCGCGAACTGAGCGGCGATGAGTTCCTCAATCGTCACTGATCGTATTAGAGCTGATGTTGAAGGCACGTTGGTTTGGCCTATTGTTGTAGAGAGTTGGTCTTCCAACTCTTCTACTTTGAGGATGGAAGTTGCCGTTTTTCCATAGCGATTGGTAGCATTTTTTGACGCTGTTACTTGTGGTTCCGACTCGTGTTTGTGATGAACACGTGTATGATCTCTGCCGACCGAGAAATGTCGTCGGGGAACCGCTGGGTTGCTTTTCCACTGTCTTCGCCAGATTTATAAGTGAGCTTGGTGTATGTTGCGATTGGGCTGGTGAGCGGTTCGGTAGTCCGGCAGATGGGTCCACGGTTTCAGTATTTGTTCGAGTGGGTGACGGAGTTTCATCACTCTGGACATTTTGTGCATATGTTACACTGTCAGAGTGCTACTGCTTCCTTAGCCGCTTCCGTGCGTGCTCAATTGCCTTGCTTCTAGGCCTTTTCCTTCTTTTTTGCTGAATTCTGCTGGTATGCCGCTCTCGCTTTCTTGGGCTGATAATAACAAAATCCAAAGTTCCTTCATAATTTTTGTGGCATTGCGTCCATTAAAAAAGCCAGTCAGGTTGATTTGTAATTTCTTTGGGCATGGGAATTTTTCCTCCTCCAGTTGGTTGTAAACAAATTCAACAACGCCATCGTCTTCGATATGCAGTACATCAGTGATTTTCTTACTAGTCCATGGTCGAAGAACATCCAATTTCACCTTGGACATATCAACACGTTTACTAAAACAGTCACCAAATTTCATTGTGTAGAATTGTCAATGCTTTTATCGATAATGTGAAACTCAATGATCTTGGACACGATATATATAAATACGTGTACTAAATGTTTAGTACACAAGCAATTGAAAATATGTTTCCTTTGTTGAAATTACGGCGCAGAGAGCACGACTACGTGAAACGTTTTCGATTTGTTGATGAATCTGCTATCTGCGTTGCTGAACCCTTATGAGTTTGAAGTTCACTGCACACTGCACTTGGCCGTCATGTTAGACCATTCGATTGGTTGAACTAGTTCCTTGGGAAAATAAACTTCTGCAGTACTCGTAACATAAAGCTCCGTGTCTATAGAACCATAATCATGCCAATTGTTCTATATGGATGCGAAACATGGGCTCTCACAAAACGGGAAGAAAACAAATTCCGTCTATTCGAGAATAAAGTTTTGAGAGGCATCTTTGGAGGTAAATATGACGAGGAGGCAGGACAATGGAGGAGACTCCATAACCACGAATTGGAAGAACTATATCGCAAACCTACAATAGTGAGAGTAATCAAGTCGCGAAGATTAAGATGGGCCGGACACGTGGCGCGAATGGGGAACGATAGGACCGTGCATAGAATTCTTGACGGTAGACCAACGGGAAAGAGACCGGTAGGACGGCCGCGACGGAGATGGGAGGACAATGTTAGGTTTGACCTTGAGGAGATCGGATCGAATGGTGAAGCGTGGAAGGAGAGTGCCCAGGACAGGGAAGGATGGCGAAGCCGAGTCGGTGAGGTCATGAACTTCCGGGTTCCTACAGGCCAATAAATAATAATAATAAGTACTCGATGACGTGTAGAAGTTTCAGTATTCGATTATGTGTATACGTTTTTTCAGAGATTTGCTGCGCTTCGATGCAACTTATCTCGCCGGGGCCTGTGTTTGATAGTTTTGCTGCTGCCTATGTTCAGCTTGTTGCTGATGTTGAGCTGCCTTTGTTCTCGATAATTGCAGCATTCGTTGCTATTGCAATTGTTGTTTTGATTGTTGTGGATGCGCCGCGAACTGAGCGGCGATGAGACCATCCAATGGTTGTTGGATCCGGCTCGAAGGGCCAGAAAAATGTTGTGTATCTCGACCCTGACGAGGAATGTCGTCAGCCGAGATCCTATATGATGTTCGTCCGCCGAACGAGGAATGTCGTTCGGGGAATTGCGACGGTGAGCACGTTGCCTGAAACCAAAGTTTGCATTAAAGAAAAAGGAACAGCAATACCTTTTGATAACTCCTGCTGTAATTGTTGTCCCTCCGTAAAAGTTAGGATTTGCGTTTAAGTAGAAAAGTTTGTGTAAAACCAAGCCGTTGTTGGCCACGAATAAGCACAAATCCAATGGTCTACTTGGTCTCCTGTTAGTTTCTGGGTTGGTTGATCGTGAAACTCAAAATAATACCGCCAATGTCCAATCCAAACAATTTCCTTTATTGCCCGGAACTCTCATTCAATCACACACAAGATGAATAAATAATAACTTAAACAATTGAGCTCAAAACCAGGATTTCTGTTCTTTGTTCACCGATCATCGACACCAACACAGTATGTTATGACAGTTTCTCCACTGTCATCGTGTGGCTGGCATGTGTGGTGAATATGTGTCGGGGAGAGTACTAGACGATGTACTAGATTCTCCCCGAGCATATAATCATGAATCCGAAACATGGATGAATTGAGTAAATGGGGGAATTGCATTGAATTGAATTGAATGGATGAATTGAATTCAATATCAGGAAATTTTAAACGTTTAGTTCCATGGGTTTCGACCATTGCATTCAATGTTGGGTATATGGAATGTTACCTTTTGTTTCAGGCGGAAAGAACGACTTTTGAGGACACGCGTCGGTGGGCACGTGTAATCTGGATATATGTGAGTATGTTCCTTGGCGGAACGACGATATCTCAACCTATAGTGGATTGCGTGATTCATAGAACCGCCACAGGGCAGATATGAAATTTTTGGCTGTGAGCAACAAAAAACCCGTTCGTTTTACAGGAGGCGTTTGGTCCTAATGAAACTACCTAAAATAAAATTACCTGGATGATTTTTATCGCAACCCTTCACTGACCATTTATGACGGCTCAGCAATTTCAAACTCACGTATCCTTAATGGCTTTATTTCTTTGTTATCTAAGCAATGCACCCTGTCCTTTATTTCGTACTATTTTTCATTTGGGTTTTATTATACAAACAAACAGTCAACATCTGGCAGTCAGACATATCTTGCGACTTCGAGGCGTGACTAATTACTTGGTCCTGTGAAATGAAATGCACGTGCATTCCAGTTCATGTAGAATGCGTTGACTAGTACGCGGGCGGAACCTTAAATATCGAATCGAAGACCGTATCGGCGCGATCAACGGTGGGTCCAAAAGACCGGCATCGAGGTTTGAAATCGCGGAAAATAAATTCGCGAACACATTAGCTTTATCTTTTGAACTTGCGACTAACGTCCCACTGCTCGTTATTAACGAAGGAAAAAAAGGGAAGCGAAGCTGCTCCTGACAGCCCTTGGCATTGACCAGAAGGGACGCGAACCAGTTGGGCACTCAAGAGTTATTAGTCACTCTTGTAAGCCTTCTTCGCGGTACCAATCGCCTGGTTGCATGCGTTTCTGATTCTAACAAAATTCGTTCTGTTAACCTCGGTTGCATTGGAGCGCCATTCCTTAAAAGCTCTATTTTTTGCTGTTGTAATCTGCTTGCATTTTTTATCAAACCAAGGTGGATATTTCTATTGATGAAACCAATGCCCCTGATGTTACAAAATGCCGTTACCAGTCGTGCGTCGCTACAGCCTCGGGAGCGAGCCCGATTATGCGGTGACGAATTTTTTAAAGTTCGGATATTTTTTGCATACCCATGTATGTATATATGTATATTAGGTGTGCAACTCAGTTCTCGCTGGTTTTTTTTTTTATGAAAATGCAACTTTATTGTGAAAAAATGGTCACAAATAAATCAACTAACTACAACTTTTTTCAATTTTTCTGGCAGAGCTCCAATACC
Organism: Microdon myrmicae; assembly: GCA_963931805.1. NCBI lineage: Eukaryota > Metazoa > Arthropoda > Insecta > Diptera > Syrphidae > Microdon > Microdon myrmicae. Next base: position 170,127,848 of record OZ007498.1, on the reverse strand, counting down.
GTTACGGTAAAAGTGTTCACCTTTTGAGGCTATCCACGAATCAGGCCACTTTTTGTTGTCTTCATATGAGCGGAACTGCTGATCAGTTAGACCATGTGCCATCAAACGGAACAAGAATAATCGGACGGCGCAATATCTGGGGAATATGCCTGGCGGGGGAGGACTTCCCATTTGAGTGTTAGACAGGTAGGTTTTAATGGGTTTGGCAACGTGAGGCCGAGCATTGCCATGCTGTACAATCACTTTTTGGTGCCTCTGTTCGTTTTGTGGCCTTTTTTGCGCAGTGCATATAAATATATATATATATATATATATATATATATATATATATATATATATATATATATATATATATATATATATATATACATATATATATATATATGTTGTGCATACATATATATATATATATATATATACATATATATATATATATATATATATATATATGTTGTGGCAATTGAGCCGCCAACACGTAGTTAGTTGTGCTCTTAACAATTGCATTTATTTAATTGATTAGGTCGATTATAACTTGATTATAATTGATGCAAACAAGTCGCTCGAAGATTTCACGAAGAAGTGAAAGAGTTGTTTGATAACCAAACAGAATTTATTTTAATATGTCAACTGATTGCTGACATTTGTTATGTTGTTGCTACGGGTTGCGAATTCGCTGGTTGTGTCCAGTGCGAATCCGCAATATTCCGCCCGCCTTCGCCAATCATTGGCGAATCTTCTTGGTCGGGGGGTCTGATGACTCGTTCAGGGGGGGGTTCGGTGGTAGCTGGCTACATGTACCGCGTGTGCCGGTCTCGACGTCGACGATGTTTTCTCGTTGTCCTCTGATGGGATCTGTATGCAGTCGTATCGTCGACCAGTTCCTCTGGGTCGGAGTTGTAAAGTTGCAACCCCCGAGGACCGACCATGTGGTGGTTGGTGACAAGACTGGTCACTTTTAAACTGAATACTGTGATGGGTGCTGCTCCTGTTGGCACATGCAGCAAAGTATGATGTCTTCGCTTGCACCGTCGGCACACCTTGTTGGAGAGGCAGTCGCGTATGAGGTGGCGGCCCAAGCAGTTGAGGCACAGTTTCTCCCTGCGTGCGACAGACATCCGATGGACAGGTAAGAGGGATCGAAAACCCTCGCAAACGTAGATGTAGTGGTGTACCCCACAGAACATGCATGGCGATTATCTACGTGGGGGCTCCGGCGCTGGTCCATGCATCAGGACATGGGCCGGGTTGATCTCTGGGCAGCCGGCACTTCGGTCAGCGGCCTGTTGGTGGTCACTCCCTTGACTAGGATGCGGTTCCGTCTCTGGGCAGGCGGCACTCCGGTCGGCGGCCTGGGTATTCTCACTCACTGGGGAGTGGTGCGGTTCTTTTTCCGTTGACTTGGTGGTGATTGCTTGCAGCTGCATTCGCCAATCATTGGCGAATCCGTTGGTTCCAGGGACGGAGGCCCAGGACCTTGGTCTTCTGGTGATGCGGAGGTCTGGAGATAGCCACCCGCCCTGAATTGGTTAAGGATGAAGAATTGGTGACGACTAGAGTTCCGGTACCCTTGGTCGCAGAACTGACCATTTGATCTGGGTTAGAGTCCGCAACCCACGATCAACGACCACGTAATGGCTGGTGGTCGTAAGTACTGCATCGAGATTTACCGATGGGAGGCGGCCTTTAGCATGTGAGGCCACAACGTTGAGTCTGGTGCGGCTGCTTCCATGGCAACGTCCGCGGGTCCTGGCGGAATGACAGGCGCGGACCCAGTGTCTACTGAGCTGAGTGAAGTACCACCTCTTCTGGATTACTGAAAGGCGTGCTGGTTGATTCTTGAATGATAGGGGGCCTCGCCCGCCAAGCGCGGCATTCCGCTCTCCTAACCCTATTGGGGAGGCTACATGTGGTAGCGGTCGTCTTCGAAGATTCCGGTCATTGGTCGGAGCTTGGCCATCCGGTGTCTCTACTAGGTTTCCTGTACCACTGACAATTGATGAGAGACCACCAATTGATGGAAGGTGGACCCGTTCCTCTGGGTCGGAGTTGTAAGTTTCGAGCATCGGGACATGGGCCGGATTAAGCGTTGGGCAGGCGGCACTCTGGTCGGCGGCCTGCTGGTGCATACTCACTGGGAGTGTGTGCGGTTCCTTAACCGCTTGTTTGGTGTTGAGTTCTTGATTGGGGCTGTTCGCCTTAGTTGAGGAGACTGGGTCGATCGCGAACTGAGCCTCGAGCAGTCTCGTTGATTTGGTATCATTGCCTTGCTCGCCGGGTTTCTCTGCAGCAGGCTTCTTTCCGTCTTTCGGTGCATCGGATTTCTTGGCATCTTTTTTCGCTGGTGCTAGTGCACTAGCAGCTGCTGGTGCCTTCTTACTGAAATCGGCCTTCGTTTGTGGTGTCGCTTTAGCAGTAAGGGATGCTGCTGCAGTCGTTTTCACTTCCTTCGCTGCTTTTGGAACCTTTTTGATGTCCTTGGCAGCGTTAGTTGCAGATGATTTCGACATCAATGGCGGCAAACGATTTGTTGGTTGACTAACGGTTTCCGTCGCAGTCTTGGAAGCGGCCGGACGGTCGGCTGTGAGGTCGTTCCTTGCCTCAATAAACTTGGCGACCTCGTCCAGATAGAGCTTCTCGGCTTGATTGATGAATCTGTCCACGAAGTAGCGGTGGCCGCTGGTCATCTCTGGAGTGGCCACGAGTTTGATCTCCTCATGGTTCAGTCTGATGTCTTCCCATGTGATCTGGAGATTGTTCTGGCGTATGTCCAGCGTGAATAACGTTGGCGGTCCTCTCTTCTCGACGTTGAGATCAGCACAGGACATCCGATCCTGGAAGGCGAACTGGGCGCTGATGAGCTGTTCCGCCAATGTAGCTGTCAGGTTTGATTTCCCTGACATTGGTGCCGGCATCTGCTGGTTGCTGAAGGATTTCCTCTAAATTTAAGCTGTACCAACTCGCGGTTGGTTGCACCGCGAACTTGGCGACGGTGGGTCTTTGCGTCTGGATTCTGGTGTGTCCCGCGACCTTCTAATATGCCACGAACTGGCAGCTGTGGATTGGATCCACAGACTGGATCCGGCTCGAAGGACCAATAATTGTGTTGGCAATTGAGCGACCAACACGTAGTTTGATCTATGCCGACCGAGGAATGTCGTCGTAAAAGATCTCTATAATTTCCGTCGACCGAGTAATGTCGTCGGGGAAGATTTCTAATGTTCAAAATGTGGTGTCTCCTGTGGTGCAGCGATTGTTGTGCTGAAACACCGCTAAAGGCAAATGGTTGAAAGAGGAAAAGAACACCAATTGAATGAGCAGCAATCCAGGAAATAATCTTCCTACAGAATACTTCAATAAAACGTGGTGGTTTTATGCTCTTAACAATTGCATTTATTTAATTGATTAGTCGATTATAACTTGATTATAATTGATGCAAACGCGTCGCTCGAAGATTTTACGAAGAAGTGAAAGAGTTGTTTGATAACCAAACAGAATTTATTTTAATATGTCAGCTGATTGCTGACATTTGTTATGTTGTTGCTACGGGTTGCGAATTCGCACACACACTTTAAATAAAACACTCATTTGTTTCTATTGAACTTCCAGTCTTTATTTCCAAAATATTGTTTCTTTAGTCCCATCTATGGGCACAACTTGCACTTATTAATATTGTTCCGGACACTATTTCAAATTATATCTATTTGTCGGCACAACTTCAATTTATTAATTTTGTTCCGGACACTATTTCAAATTAACTCCACGCTCCACTTTAACTTATTCATTTTTTTTTTTCGGACACATTCAAAATTAACTCCACGGACCACTTTCAGACCATCTCGGTGTTGTATTCCAGAATACTACCCTTATTCAAAATTATAAACAGAGACTTCTCGATTGTTTTGTTCATTTTATACGACACAGTTAGTTGGAATAAAATGTTCTATAAAGACAGGAACATTTATATTGTAAAAGGTAGTTTAGAAGAGAGCTCAGCTTGAGATAGCTGAGTTCAAATAAAATATAAAAATAAATAAAAACTATAACTATTTTAATAAATAGAAACGATAATTATTTCAAATAAGAAAAGATCTTATAACCCCCACACTCTTCCCACGAAAGAGGAAGCACGGCGCTGGAGGCGTAACACTGGTGGCAGCGGTGGGAGCCACGAAGACTGGTGGACTCCCCAAAGGAAGACTCAATCCCCGAAGGAAGACCAATCCCCGAAGGACGACAGAGGATCCACGAAGACTGGTGGACTCCCCAAAGGAAGACTCAATCCTCGAAGGAAGACCAATCCCCGAAGGACGACTTAATCCTCGAAGGAAGACTTAATCCTCGAAGGAAAACCAATCCCCGAAGGACGACTTTATCCCCGAGGGAAGACCAATCCCCGAAGGACGACTTAATCCTCGAAGGAAGACCAATCCCCGAAGGACGACTCAATCCTCGAAGGAAGACCGATCCACGAAGACTGGTGGACTCCCCGAAGGACGACTCAATCCTCGAAGGAAGACCGATCCACGAAGGAGGACTCCATCCCAGAGGAAGATTAGTGCGATTAACGACGACTGGCAGGATAAAACCCTAAAGAGGGAAGGAATGTCCTGATTTTCGACTTGGATGGCGGAACATTCGATGTATCGAGTGTAACTATTGGTGAAGGTTCCTTCTACGAGGTCAACGCAACTGCTGGTGACTCACATTTGAAACAGACAAATAACTTCGTAATTTCTTTTGCCGATGAGTTCCAAAGGAAATCCAAATTAACCTCAGTGGCAGCAGATTTGAGAAAAAAAATAATACGACATAAAACGACGAAAAAAAGAGAAAAAAAAGACCAGGATAACACACAACTATAGGGCGTGAAGTCTGCCTGGCAGGAATAATATAAAAAGCGGAAATAATATAAAAAGAAGACAATAACCCAAGAAAAAATTTTTTAAGAAGAAACTACACTATTGGAATCCAGGAAGTGGTAATCTCGAAAAGAACAAAACATCAATCAACAGTTAGCCCACATATATTAGTAGTAAGAATCGTTAGCAAAATATCAAATTTTCTCTCTTCATTTTTCCGTAGGAATATTTTCACCTTGGAACTTTTAACTTTTAAGGAGCCATTAAGGCTAAAGATTCGAGCTTCCGGATGTATAAACCAAACAATACTGAGGAAAACCGAAAAAGATTTAAGAGAGCTAGAAATGACTGCAATGCGCATATTCGACGCGTCAAGTTCTTGTATGACCAGAGAGTGAGACAAAAAATATTACACTCTCCTATAGGTAGTAGAAACTTCTGGGCAATTGTGAAGAATGTCCAAAACTCGGTCTCCTCATCCATTCCTTAGCTAATAGTCGATGGGAGACTAGTCATCAGCGCAATAGAGAAAGCGGATCTACTTGCTCCACATTTTGCAGCCAACTCAACGTTGCCGGATACCACCTCAGTTTCGCCTCAACTTGACCAGAAGCAGCATACCATGAGCCAGATTCACTTTCGAACGCGTACTGTTGCGTAACAAAAATAAAACATATATATATTTATATGTATATATATATGTTGCGGATTCGCATTGGGTGCAACCAGCGAATTGGCAATTGAATGCAGTTGTAGCGTTTCCGCCAAACCCTACGGTCTACTTACCTGAAAAACCCCCATAACTACTACCCAACTCCCTTAAGTTTGCTAATGCAACGGTATTCATCATCATCATCATCGGCACTACAACCGGGATCCGGCCTTGGCCTTATTTAGCAAGTCTCGAGGCTTGTTAAATTTTCCATAATAATTTATTTTTAAGGGCAAGGTTATTAGCAACGGTATTAGTACCCGTAAATGCTTCACGCATTATATAGATCACCATCTGTAATCATAAAATCCCTATAAAGAAAACTTACCTTCATGCATCCCTTCGCATACAATTTTCCGTAAGATTTCTTTGTTTGCTTATTTGGTATTCTGAACCAATTCGGTACCAGACAAATTCCAGTAAACAAAATAATTCGGATTGCATTCAATGTAACCGTCATGACAGGGACCATAAATATCCCGCCGTCTATTTTCCCAGCCGCGTCATATACCTTTTCATACACATTGCCTGGCAACCTTTTTTGTTTGTCTTACCAACAAACAACCCAAGCAGCTGCATATAATTAGCGCAATAGACGCTGAAACCAAATTCTCCAGCATTTCCTAATGCAAATATGAACCCGGTTTCTATTGCAGCCAGAGATGCCATAAACATCCAATTTGCTTTTAGCACCTTTTTCTCCTAATGTCGAAAATAGCGACGAGGCATCGTATAAACATGACCCTCATTAAAGAGCGAACCATTTGGTCGCCTTTTATTTTGTCCTTGCCGCCTGCCTGTTTCGTTGTTCCACTGCACGTGTGAATAGCATTGATCTCAACGATCCCACACATACCACCATGACCTTTATTACAAGATCTGGTTTCCTATACCACCAGGAGAGACTTTACGTTTCCCTGGTGGTAGGTAAAAAACGATATCCTTATTGGAGAGGATATCGTTTGAATCGTCTTCCATCCTTCAGCGCGTGAGCATGGATTATTTTTATCATCCCCCGTAGGGTGTGCACCGGAGTCTGTACCCCCGCGGGTCGTGTCCCTTACGCGAGTCGAGTTTCGTGTCGTTTAGTGTTTTTAATTGTAAAAAGTCTAACTGCAGTCGATTAAGTAAATAGCTAGTATTTTCACATAAAAATAAATTAAATTAAAAGAGCGGTGATCACCAATTAAATCTGTGTGTTTTACCCTTGGTGAACAGTTTGCCGCGGCGTTCGTTCCTTTCTTAGTGAGGACTTTCGGCTCAGTGTTTTACCCGGCTAACAATTGATGATGGAGGAGGAAGATAATCAGTGCAGTACGCCCGCACAACTTACTCACCTACCCGACATTGGTGACTCCGAGTCGGAGCAATCGCTTCTTCTGACCAATGGACAGTGACTTCATGGCGGTAATCGGTTTTTTTTTTCTTTTTTTATTTAAACGGTGCAAAAGTGCAAAGAATTAAAAAAACAACATCACCGGGAGCAGCCGTTTAAACACCATCACACACCGGCGGCAGACACCACCTGGCTAGGAACAACAGCCAAGGACTCCAGATAAGTATCCTTCCTTCTTTTTTTTTGTATTCACCAGCCTTTCAAGTGAAAGAGTTGTCGGAACTAAGCCAATCAGATGCCTTCGAATTAATACACAATTAACAGAAGACAATTAAAAGGATACCCACTACCCAACACCGCTTTGCCAACGACGTCCCAGCGATGCAGCGTAGCCACCTGTATCACCGAACAGCAGCACAGGACACATGCTCAACATCACCAACGTAAACAAGACACGCCACTAACGACACACAGACTAAACGCGTGTATAATATCCCTTGGTGACATTTGACCTGTATGGAATTTTATGCCAACAGCTTCCTCGAAGAAGGCTACAGCCTTAATATTACCGGATGGCTAGAAACAAAACCGAAAGGCGCATTACCAGCAACTGGAGCAAAATTTTACTTTGTCCGTCTTACCAAATGACTGGAACGGAAATTTGGACCAACAAATGTAGACGACAATGAACCGGAAAGCATCGCTCCAACGTCCCAGCGACACCACCTGACTCAACACTTTATCCAACAACATCGCATCACATGTTTGCCTTTTTTTTTGTTCATTAGTTTCATTTTTATTGTAAGCTCCTTCTGAGCGAAATCAAAATTTAAAAATTTCAATAATACTTTTAAAAATTGAATAGTGGGTTATATCCAATACAAGGAAACATAGATATAATTATTAAGCTTGTTTTTTATGCAGAAATTAATTATTGATTTGAAGTGCAAATTTCCACATACAGTTCTCATTGGTTAAAACCTCTTTAATTTATTTATAAAAGATATCGGCATTCGTATAGATGGATATATGTCCGGAAATATATTTGTTTGCATGAGTGCGTTTCTTTTATTTTATTTTGAAATGTACAAACCAACATGAACAATCGGAAATTTCCAAAGCACATTACCATCAATGACTTAAAAAATAACATTAAATACCAAAATAGTGTAAATTTTTTTTTCTTTTTCATTGCACTTCACTGTGTCGTGCTGACAAACTAAATCAAAACGAAATATTAATTTCATGTATTCGAATTAGTAAAAATAAATAAATCAATTTAAGATTTTCTGTGTATCGTTAAACAAATATGAATAGTTGTACGTTAATAAATTATTTTCTATTAACGAAATATAATAAAAAGGGATAAAAACTGAACAATTAAGATCAATTATACTAACGATTTTAAGAAGAAGCAACGTCAAGTATATTTTTAATAACCGTCCTAAATGTATCATACCCGAAATTGGTACCATTTTACTGTAATAATTATTCCAATTGTAACGTACTTATTTTATTCTAAATTGAACGTTTTATTTATCACGTGCACTTTCAGAATTTTAAAAATATGTACATTTATTTGTCTCCCTCATTAAACCACTGACAGTGTGTAACGAAAATAATTTACGAGTATGCCAAATAACAATAGAAATTGTAATTGACTTAAAAGCAATCAACAACAAAAACTTTTAATTTATATACATATATACATATATATGCAAGCACCATCATATTGTTTAAAAAAATAAAAATATTTTCATTGTATATTCATAATTCCTTGCTTTTAAATATTATTTTAACTGCTTCTCCTAGTTTTTACTCATGTTGATATAAATTAATATAAATATATACACACAGATAAATTCTAACCAAATTAATGGAAAGCAGTCTTCAATTTTTACTTTATCCTTTACTTTGTTTTTGGATCTTATGTTAAGACGAACACAAATAACCAGAAATATTTTGAATATTAATCACTCTAAGCAAACAAATGCCAAATATTACATAATGATAATTATATAATCGCAAAACATCGAATATACGCATGACAGAATAATAATTATTTTAAGAACCTGTAAGATTATTAATATAAACACGATTGTAAGCCCCTTCAGGGTTTTGATTAAGTGCAACCCTTTCCAACACTACTCGACTCCACACGACTCCTTTTCAACCTCTTCCGACTACATTTAATTTCTTTTTCGACTACACGTCGCTCACATTCAACTCTCTCGACTCCATTCATTCCTCCACAACCGACTCCTCTCTTAACAGCTCGTCTCTTACATCGGGACACAATGCCCCTTAAACACTGGACCCCACCCGACCTGACTTGACCCAACATCGGCTCAATTTAACTCCTTTAACCGGCTCCTCATCACACCCTTCGGACTCTTCGAGTTCAAAGTGATGACCTTTGGCCGTCTTTAAATACTGGCAAAACTCGCCTCTATCCACCCTTTTAAGGCTCCTTTACTAAATATTGGCGCACACGCACGCCACTGCTCAACACCCATTCTCGGCAAACCGGCCCCTTATGTAACAACAGCTACTACGCGTAGCATATAATCTATAGGACGCCCGGTTTTGTCTCGCGTGAAACATCTCAACCTTTTCTTTTCTTTTCTGCATATTGGCGCTCATGCTCGCCAACCATAGCCTTCATGCAACCGTCCTTGACCTTCCACCCTATTTCAGCAAGCCAGCTTCCTTCGTAACACAGCTACTACGCGTAGCAGCACCTAGCAGGACACCTGGCTTAGCCCCTTTATTTAAACTTCATAACATTCGTCCTTAGATCTCCTACGTCTCCCAAATGTCTCAGCAACACCGGTCCACAAATCAAACCGATACCACCGGACTGAGACATTATACCTGGTTCCCCAATCCTTTAGCCACCATGGTTCCCCTTTAGCGGCAACTAAAGGCTATACACGCCCCTCTACGCCGCCTCAAATACCTAGGTGCATAATACTTCGGAGAGTGCAGCAGTTACTCTAGGCCGCCTTGTGGTTAGCCACAACCAACCATACCCCAGGAGCCCCATAACCTAAGCCGCCCAACTTAACCGAGCGCGACTGGCCGGCCCTCCCAACAAAGCGCCGCTTGGTCGAGGTCGCGGCTGCCGTTTATCAAGCTCCGGGGTCGACACCGGAGCAGATGTAACGCACCTCCCTCGATCGGTAAGCCGCGCAACTGGAGTGCCCACCCTCTTTTACCAGTCACAGCGGCAAACAATTCGTCATACAAACGTATGGACGAAAGGCACCGACTCTGGACTTGGTTTCCTTAAATTTATCCACTGACACGTCGTAGCACGATGTCAGTGAGTTACCAATAGGTCCCATCTCCTGGCACCATTACCACGATGGCGGCGAGCTCCTAATGAAATTATACCTATTAGATAGGTATAACCTGTTGGCAGATACCGCCAACACCAGATCAATACCCTCAGTGCCTGTATCTGCATCTTCCCGCGCATGCTACTTCGTGACTGCGGACGCGAGCAGATTTTCGATAGGTTCCGACCTATTCGGACGATAAACCTGTTGGCCCAAGTGACCCATAACAGGTCTTTTGACCACGCCGCACACCTTTGCCCTTGATGGCATCAAGCGGTAACAACTGTGTCCACCTTATCGCCAAAGGCTCATACATACCTGGAACTAGTCACCATGACAGTTCCCCCAATTTAATTACAGCGCCTACCGAAGTGCGCAGGGCCACCTTGTTCGTCAAGTGTTCAGCCCTCCGCCTATCATAGCACCATGCATTCGAGCACCCCTACAGCCCTACCTATTTTTCGTGACTACGTCACTGGGTGGGGGGGGGGGGGGGGTACTGTAGCGTTTCCGCCAAACCCTACGGTCTACTTACCTGAAAAACCCCCATAACTACTACCCAACTCCCTTAAGTTTGCTAATGCAACGGTATTAGTACCCGTAAATGCTTCACGCATTATATAGATCACCATCTGTAATCATAAAATCCCTATAAAGAAAACTTACCTTCATGCATCCCTTCGCATACAATTTTCCGTAAGATTTCTTTGTTTGCTTATTTGGTATTCTGAACCAATTCGGTACCAGACAAATTCCAGTAAACAAAATAATTCGGATTGCATTCAATGTAACCGTCATGACAGGGACCATAAATATCGCGCCGTCTATTTTCCCAGCCGCGTCATATACCTTTTCATACACATTGCCTGGCAACCTTTTTTGTTTGTCTTACCAACAAACAACCCAAGCAGCTGCATATAATTAGCGCAATAGACGCTGAAACCAAATTCTCCAGCATTTCCTAATGCAAATATGAACCCGGTTTCTATTGCAGCCAGAGATGCCATAAACATCCAATTTGCTTTTAGCACCTTTTTCTCCTAATGTCGAAAATAGCGACGAGGCATCGTATAAACATGACCCTCATTAAAGAGCGAACCATTTGGTCGCCTTTTCTTTTGTCCTTGCCGCCTGCCTGTTTCGTTGTTCCACTGCACGTGTGAATAGCATTGATCTCAACGATCCCACACATACCACCATGACCTTTATTACAAGATCTGGTTTCCTATACCACCAAGAGAGACTTTACGTTTCCCTGGTGGTAGGTAAAAAACGATATCCTTATTGGAGAGGATATCGTTTGAGTCGTCTTCCATCCTTCAGCGCGTGAGCATGGATTATTTTTATCATCCCCCGTAGGGTGTGCACCGGAGTCTGTACCCCCGCGGGTCGTGTCCCTTACGCGAGTCGAGTTTCGTGTCGTTTAGTGTTTTTAATTGTAAAAAGTCTAACTGCAGTCGATTAAGTAAATAGCTAGTATTTTCACATAAAATAAATTAAATTAAAAGAGCGGTGATCACCAATTAAATCTGTGTGTTTTAATTCTACCAATCCTTTGGATATCCTTGGTGAACAGTTTGCCGCGGCGTTCGTTCCTTTCTTAGTGAGGACTTTCGGCTCAGTGTTTTACCCGGCTAACAATTGATGATGGAGGAGGAAGATAATCAGTGCAGTACGCCCGCACAACTTACTTCCTCCCCACACAGCCATCAACAACCAAACGAGCAACAACTGTCAGATATATATATATATATATATATATATATATATATATATATATATATATATATATATATATATATATTTATTTATTTACAAGGTGCAAAATAACAGGGAGTCATTCTTTAGCCGAACCACACGAATGTGAATGTTCTGCCTGATCATGTGTTTCCTCGTTGTTGTGATGTCCAGCCATTCAAGACCAATATACATCGACACCTCCTTTCCTTATCCACTTCCTCTCCATCCGCTCGCACTGTGCTCTGACATTTAAGGGTACTTCAAAATCCCCTTTTGTGCGCGGGTTTGTGTAAAAACAAAAAAAAATACCTAGTCATATACATTCTACTCGCATAGATATTTTTCGTGTACTGCATGCATTTTTCGACTGTTTATCACAATAAAATAATCAATTACAAATACGGGTGATCAATTTTGATCCATTGGAAGACAGTAGAAAAATCCATCGAAAAATAAACAAGCATGATGATAGTAAAAGATCGTTACTAACGACGAACCGATCCGTTCCGCAATGCAACTGGAGTCACTTGTTTTTTTTTTTTTTGCACAACTCTCCAACGCGGCAGTTGAATATATCTCCACAACCTCTCACAACAATTATTGTCACTGTAGTCGCCCACTATGCCGTCATTCCTGCCACTGCACTCGAGTGGTGGTATTACGTACTCACTGTTAAAACATTTGGCCTGCCAGGAAACCACTATGACTAACCACATTTACATGTAGTTGGCTGTGTAATGCCGGAGAAAACTCACCAAATGTTAGGGAAAATTATAAAGTAAACATATTTACGTTGACAGAGTATCAGATACTTCTGTGATGGACTTATAAGACATCTACAGGTAACTAACCCTTGCGATGATGAAAACGTCTACAAAAAGCGGAGGAATGTAAATAAAAATAAATGTAATATTATGAATAAAACATTACAAGACACACAGAGATAGTTTAGTACAAACAGGTGAAAGATAAAAGAGAGACAAAGTTGAAAAATAAAACCGCCTCATCGTGAACTTGAGCTTGAAATCAAACTGCACAACACAAGACACAAACTAAACCACACGAAGAAGTTATACCCAGCCATCTCCACATCCGTCCACATTCATCCATCCATAAGTGAAGCCACATTGCGCTATGTATCTTTTCATGTGTTTCTTCAAAGTATCTTTTGCAAGCGCGCACAATTTTACTTTCTTTCATAATTTTTCGCGTTTTATCACTGTGCCTCTCATACCGATTAGATAACAGCACCCAAACAAAAATCTTTGTATCTCTCCGATTCATCTACGCATCTAAAGAGTGCCGTCCCACCAAACCCCAAGTTTAATCACCCGGCTTTATTTTAAGAGATCCACCACCACCCTCAACAGAAAGCTAAAGAGTCAAAAATTCTGTTCACAGAAAAGCTCTTCGAACTCTCAACTCGGTAGGTTTTTGTATCCGTATCTCAATGTGTAATTGTGGGGTACATTTCATGTAGAATCGCAACGAAAACCTCATTCGCTGGCAAACAGCAGCGTTGGCTTGAAGTATATTTTACCTGTTTTATCGCGTATCTATCGCACACACAAAACTGTGACTGTGAATTAAGTGTGAGGTGAAGTGAATGCACTCTTGGCGGCACAATTACAATTACAACCCAATTATTGTTATTAAATTGTCGTTTTGTTTATATCGCGGATATCCATCGTGTGTCTTTGTCGTCTTCTCCTTCTTCTTCCTATTCGTCACATTATCTTCCTCTAGTGATCTAATTAGAAATACGCCCATTTACCTGATTCGGGATACGAATCGTTACGGGATACGTGTTACGAAAATTCAAAAATCAAAATGTTACAAAAGAAAAATAGTGTTACGGATTTTCGCCTCACCTATTAGTGTATCTATGATCGTCAATACAATGCAGAAGAGATACTTATCGGTTAAATCCCCTCGCTGTGTACTCCGTGTTGTGTTGTGTGTTGTTACGAAATCACAGAATAAGTAACGAGAAAAAAAGAAGAAAGATTCCGAAAAACACGTTTTTCCCTCAGAGAGTCTCTTGTAATCATCATCGTCATAGCCGCCTGTCGCCTTCGGTGTATCATTGGTTCGGCTTGTTCAAAAAGTTGTGCGAAAAATTGGTGAATCCTTAATTATTATTAGTTTTAGTTCGTTGGTCGTTTCCGTCGTCGCCGTTGTTGTTGTTGTTACTGTGCCGTATTCTACATCTTCTTTTCGTCTTCGCCTCATTTAATTTCTGTATCGATGCAAATTACCAAAAGTCTGGAGATCCTCTTTAGGTACGTTCAAAAAGTCGTTATTACCTTACTATTTGCGATACACAAATAGGCACGTAGCACATTCACATAATGCGCGCCTATTACATAAGTGCGTTATGACAACGAACGAGAAGCAGCAAGTCAGTCAGTCAGATTGCTAGGAAGCAAACGATTACTTAATACAAGTACACAATCTCACACATGTGCAGATAGATACATTAAGACATTTCGGTTTGATTTGAACAAAGTCTAGGTGAATAATCAGTATTCGTGTATAATTAATACCGACAAGAACCATCAGCAACACCACAGCCAGACCACTCCTCTCCACATCCATCAGCCCACTATTCCGTGTCCATCAGATAATTATTGTAATAGCATCACCTCAACCATATGGAATGTGGATGGAGTGTTAAGAAAGCGTTTACGTATGTTTACGTATTCGTCGAGTTCTAATTTCTGAAACACAAACTGCAACTCGATATTGAAATTCAAATGTAACCTTGCGAAGGTGTCGTTCGTGTATAAATTACAAATCAATGCAATTGAATGCAGTCGGTTGAAATGAGTTTCCAGAATACAATTTCAGATATAAATTCATCGTGGCGCTTGTTGGTTACCTAAGACTAAGAGTGAATTTTGTCGGTGCTGCCGTTATTCTAGTGGTGTTAGAACATCCACCCACCCGATTACCGATTACCGCGCCCATTTGAATTCCTCTCTCTCTCTCTCGGCTTGTCCGCTCGACGCCGTTCCCAACCCTTCCGGCATCACTTTTAATTGCTGATTGCAAACTTCAATCTTTTATCTAATCGGTTGTGTTACGTACACACAGCCCCTGGTTTTTGTTTATATAATTTTCTAGAATCTATAAAATGACTGGTATACGTAGAACTTTTTGCATCTGATTCATATTCTTGAGTAATAATTGTTTACCAGCCATCGGTTGGGGGTATGTGGCAGTCGGGGAAGGTCGACTTGCCGCATATTTATTTAGATTTCCAGTACAGTATCTGTATTTCCGCCGTGGTGATCTGATGTAGTATTGCGTCAGGAGTTTCGTGTCCACCAGATACGACCAGCGACATTATACAAATTTGGAGCACCCTCAACACACTATGCCAAGTGATTATGTCCAACTAATTGTTAAGTAACACACCAAAAATTGGAGCTCTCTGAGATAAATTTTGTTTTTCAATTTCCTTTGCCTGCTTCGTTTTTGTCGCTTGTATCTTTCCTTGTACTCTTCTTAATTTATTTTACTCTGTTCAGCTCACAGGGAAAAGTCTCTTTAGTTGCCGCTCATCCACAAGTATCTTGTATCTGCTATAATTTAATGACACAATCGCCTCTGTGAAAGAGTGGCTGTTCGGCGGTTTGACTACTCTTTATACGACGAGCTATAAACGAGGTACAAGAGTATTATCCAAATATTACGTGTTACGGGTCTTTTATTTCGACTTCTTTTTATACACGTCTAGTTATAATTTCAAAGGCGTTACGTAAAATTTAACATTTCCATAGTTGTAGTTGATACGCAATAATCTACGGAGTTTTAACACTAACAGCCGAAATAAGGTTACGAGATGGTCTCTTTTGTTACCTTATTATCGTAACACCCAAACTATGTAATATAAGATTTTCGAAATAAAATTTCGTGGTGGATCTTTTTATAACTGATGAACTAAGTGATCTTTTGTCGTAAGATCACGTCGAAGTTGTGCTAAAAATTTATCATTGAAACAATGCTACGGAATGAATTGTTAATATACAGAACAAAGCCACTAATCTCACTTGATACAATCGCTACTAGAATCTGCAGCTTTGGGATGCTTAGGTTTGCATTTTGTGGAATCAATTTAACTGTGCTATGGATGAGTAATTACTGAGGTACGTAGCTAAGCCCATTGTCAGACATATTTGGAATTTTTAATAGAAGTAAGTTAAACAAGATTGTAAGACGTAGTTTATAATAGAAAGAATCCAATAAGAAAAAAAAAAAAGACATCAGAATATATGCCAAAACCAGTGTGTCCCATAATAATTTATTTAATTAATAACGTTGTTTAGTGTTGTTAAACAATACCCGTGTTCAACAATGTGTTTTTAATCTGATGCCAAATATCTCAAAGCAAATGATATGTAGTTATTCATCATCATCGGCACTACAACCGGTATCCGGTCTTGGCTTTATTTAACAAGTCTGAGGTTAGTTAAACTTTCCATAATATTTTGTTTTTCCGGGCAAGGTTATTAGCCTTGTGCCAACCTTTCCCAGGATGTCGCTGCATGCATTGTTTCACTACTTGGCGGGTGCCAAAGCAGCTATACAGGGTTTCACTACTTGGCGGGTGCCAAAGCAGCTATACAGGGTTTCACTACTTGGCGAGTGCCAAAGTAGCTATACAGGGTTTCACTGCTTGGCGGGTGACCAAGTAGCTATCCAGGGTTTCACTACTTGGCGGGTGCCAAAGTAGCTATCCAGGGTTTCACTGCTTGGCGGGTGCCAAAGTAGCTATCCAGGGTTTCACTACATGGCGGGTGCCAAAGCAGCTATCCAGGGTTTCACTGCTTGGCGGGTGCCAAAGTAGCTATCCGGGGTTTCACTACATGGCGGGTGCCAAAGCAGCTATACAGGGTTTCACTACTTGGCGGGTGCCAAAGCAGCTATACAGGGTTTCACTACTTGGCGGGTGCCAAAGTAGCTATCCAGGGTTTCACTGCTTGGCGGGTGCCAAAGTAGCTATCCAGGGTTTCACTACTTGGCGGGTGCCAAAGTAGCTATCCAGGGTTTCACTGCTTGGCGAGTGCCAAAGTAGCTATCCAGGGTTTCACTGCTTGGTGGGTGCCAAAGCAGCTATACAAGGTTTGACTACTTGGCGGGTGCCAAAGTAGCTATCCAGGGTTTCACTGCTTGGCGAGTGCCAAAGCAGCTATACAAGGTTTGACTACTTGGCGGGTGACAAAGTAGCTATCCAGGATTTCACTGCTTGGTGGGTGCCAAAGTAGCTATCCAGGGTTTCACTACTTGGCGGGTGCCAAAGTAGCTATCCAGGGGTTCACTACTTGGCGGGTGCCAAAGTAGCTATACAGGGTTTCACTACTTGGCCGGTGCCGAAGCAGCTATCCAGGGGTGTCACGTGGAGACTGCATGTCAACTTGGATTGAACAGGGACACGGATTGCCCTGGCCTTCGCCGGGTTGAAAGCAATCAGAGACTTTGCCCTGTATGTTCGCCCCCCCCCCCCCCCCCCCCATATTTCGTTATTACAGATTTGTTATTGCACAAAAACATTGTATCATCATCATCATCGGCACTACAACCGGGATCAGGTCTTGGCCTTATTTAACACATCTCTCCACCGGTCACGATTTCGAGCCGATGTCATCCAGTTTGGCACTCCCAGGCTCCAAGCGTCCTGGTCTACGACATCCCTCCATCGCAGACAAGGTCTGCCGCGCTGTCTCCTTCCATACATCCTGCCACAAAGGACTTTCCGGGCAGGCTCCTCTTCGCTCATTCGAGCTAGGTGGCCCGCCCACCGGAGTCTACCGAGCTTGATTTTTCTTACAACATTAGCTTAAAGGTAGATTGCGTACAACTCATGGTTATAGCGTCTCCGGAATCGTCCGTCCTCACATACGGGGCCAACAATTCTCCTTAAGACCTTTCTCTCGAACGCGGCCAAGGTCTCGGATCCATACAGAATACTGGTAAGACCATGGTCTTGTACAGTAGTAGTTTGGTGGTTCTGCACAAATTTCGGGATTTAAAGAGCCTTGATATACCATAGTAGGCTTTGTTGGATTTAATCAGCCGTTCGCGTATTTCTTCTTCCATATTGTTATCGGCTGATACTATTGACCCAAGGTAGTTAAAGGATTGCACAACCTCAAATCCGTGCTCCACTACCCTGATAGTTTGACCAACGTTAGGTCTTCTCTTCGCAGAAGTTGCCACCATGTACTTAGTTTTTCCCTCATTAATGTGCAGTCCCAGTTTTTGTGCCGCCTGCTCGATCTGGTGAAGGATTCCTGTATCGCCGATTCGGTTCTACCGATGATGTCGATGTCATCTGGGTAAACAAGTATCTGGCTGGAATTGGTGACAATAGCCCCGCTTGTTGTAACGCTAAAGTCACGGATTGCTTTCTCCAACGCCAGGTTGAAGAGGAGGCAGGCCAGACCGTCCCCTTATCGGAGTCCTTTCAAAATGTTTATTGGCTTAGATAGCAATCCCGCTATTTTTACTTGACTAGTTACGTTGGTCATGGTCAACCTACAAAGTCATATCAATTTGTTTGGAATGCCGAACTCTCTCATGACATTATATAGTTCTACCCTAGCTATGCTGTCGTAGGCGGCCTTGAAGTCTATAAATAAATGATATAATGGAATCTTAAAATCCTGACATTTTTCCACTGCCTGCCTAAGGGTGAATACCTGATCAATCGCTGATTTGCCTGGGATGAGGCCGCACTGATATCGACCAATGAAGGTTTTAGCGTATGGGGCTATCCGATCTTATAGAATAGCCGAGAGTATCTTATAGGCGGTACTCAGCAATGTTATATCCCTATAGTTGCTGCACTGTGTGATATCTCCCTTCTTATGCATGGGGCATATTATTCCACGACGCCAATCTTCCGGCATCTCCTCTTTCTCCCATTTTTGTTAGAATCAGAAACGAGTGCAACCAGGCGATTGATACCGCGAAGAAGGCTCACACCGACAGGGTGATAAATAAGCTCCTTCGGTGCCCAACTGGTTCGCGCTCCTTCTGGTCGATGACAAAAGCTGTCAGCGGTAACTTCGCACCCTCCTCTTTCCCTCCGTTGGTGACAGACAGCGGGACGTTAGTCGCGAATCCAAAGGATAAAGCTAATGTGTTCGCGAATTTATTTTCGGCGAATTCAAACCTCGACCCCAGCCTTTTGGAGCCACCTGTGAATTCCCCGGTACTGTCTCCCATGCGGGATGTAAGATTTCGTCCGCGCACTATTCAACGCATTTTGCGTGAACTGGATTGTAGGAAGGCAACCGGCCTGGACGGAATACCAGCAGTAGTCATTAAGAACTGTGCTACAGAACTTTCGCCGGTTCTTGGCAGACTTTTCCGCTTATCTTATGCACGGAGGACCTTTCCTGCCTGCTGGAAAATCGCTCGAGTTCAGCCAATCCCAAAGACGGGAAAAAGTGTCTCCCACAAAATTACCGCCCGTAAGCATTACTGTCTATTTTATCTAAGGTAATGGAAAAAGTCATTAATACAGAGTTGGTTAAGTATTTGGAGTGCAACGGACTTCTGAATGATCGTCAATACGGATTCCGTGGCAGGCGGTCCACAGGAGACCTTTTGACACTTATAACCAATATATGGATATCTGCGATTGAACGGCATGGTGAGTCAAGGGCGGTCGCATTGGATATCTCCAAGGCTTTTGACCGCGTCTGGCACGAGGCATTGCTGAGCAAACTTCGTTCATATGGAGTTTCCCAACAGGTTTGCGCTGGACGAAGAGCTTCCTCGAGAATCGATCGATCCGGGTTGTTGTGGACGGCGAGTGTTCGGAACTGTATCCTGTTAATTCGGGGGTTCCCCAAGGTTCTATTTTGGCTCCAACCTTGTTCTTGCTTCACATAAATGATTTGTTGGAGACAACGGATAACAAAGTGTTCAGTTTTGCGGATGATAGTACGCTCATTTCCTCCTTTTCGAGTGATCGGCCGATTGGTGCATCAACGTCACACCAGCTGAGATATAGACAGATTGACTCTCTGAATCGGGATCTGGATAAAGTTCTGCAGTGGGGACAGGCCAATCTTGTCGACTTCAATGCAACGAAGACCCAGTATACAACATTCACAAAGAAAACTGGATCATCGGTTCCACAGCTGAAGATGAATGGCCGGGCCCTCGAGGCTGGAGAAAGTTTGAAATTGCTCGGCGTCACGGTCTGTGGGAATGTATCATGGCATAAACACATGTCGAATATCCCCATTTCAGCCTCAGGAAAACTGAGTTATCTTTTTAGAGCCAACAAATATTTTACTCCGGCCCAACTTCTTCTCCTATATATATCGCAAATTAGACCCGAGCTCGAATATTGGTCTCATGTTTGGAGTTCGGCTCCTAAACATACCCTCGACCTACTTGAGAGCATACAGAGACGAGCGATCTGCCTGATCGGGGACTCGGCGCTGACGTCGGGACTGCAGTCGCTATCACATCGAAGGCGTGTAGCCGACCTCTGTCTGTTTTACAGATATTATCACGGGTGCTGCTCTTCGGAGATTCTTGGTATTCTTCCCCGCAATTCGGTTTATATGCGCTCCACAAGGCAATCCGACGGTTCGCACCCGTTTGTGGTTCATCTCCCGACGGTGCGAACATCCCTGCTTGAGAAATCGTCCCGTTACAGAGCGGGGAAGCTGTGGAACTCCTTTCTCACGCGAGTGTTCCCGGAGCGTTATAACCTGCAACTGTTCAAAAAAAAACTGCAACAGTTATTTGATGTCATCTCGGGGCGCTCACTCGGCGCTATAGGTTCGCCTCTCCCGAGAGAAGTCTAAAAGAAAAAAAAAAAAAAAAAAAAAAAATACGTGCACCACGATCTCATTAATTGCGTCCTTCCTTGTTTGATCAGCTCAGCTGGTATGCCATCAGCTCCGTGGGCTTTATTTGATTTGAGCTGTCTTATGGCTTTTAAAGTTTCCTCAATGCTTGGTGACGGCAACATTTGGTCTTCATTTTGTATTGGCGGAACCTCCAATTCTTCTGTGAGCGCACCATTATTGAAGTGCACTTCCCATCGCTCCAGAATGTCTTGAGGATCGTTGACAAGATAACTCTCTTTATCCTTGCAGTAAATGTAGGGTGGTGTGTACCGCGTCATACTGCGAATTATTTGGTAGAATTTCCGCGCCTGGTGCAGACCTCGCTCTCTACTTTTCTCCATTTCACAGACAAGGGTTATTGCCCCGGTACTGTTCTTTTGTCCGCGAAGTCTTTTTCAGATCTTCTGAACTCTTTGTATTTCTCCTCTCGTACCCAGGTCCTATGAGACTGCTGCATTGGCCAGTATGCAGCATTCTTACGTTCAGTCGCCAGTTTGCACTCACCATCAAACCAGTCGCTCCGATACGACTACTGCCTAAGACGTAGTTAGCACTACTAATGACGGTATTCTTAAGGCCTGTCCATTTCCCTTCTAGGGCCACCATTTTGGCTCCAGGACCGTCGAGCTCTCCGAGGGCGAGTTTTACCGCATGACCAAAGGTGTTACTGGTATTCTTATTGCTTAAGGCGGCCGTGTTGATTCGAACCTGATCTGCGGATGCAATACGTCTCCGTAAGGCAATCCGCACTCGGAAAACGGTACCACCAAGACAGTGATCCGAGTCGACGTTGGCACCTCGGTACGTTCGTACCGTCATCAGGCCCGAAGAGTGGTGTCGATCTATCAACACGTGGTCAATTTGGTCGCGAGTGGCTCCATCAGGTGATACTCAGGTGACGTTATGCATATCTTTACGCGGAAACCTGGTACTTGCAACGACCAAGTTTTTTGATGCTGCCAGTTCGATGACTCGTAGTTCATTGTCATTAGTGTTCTCATGCAAACTACGGGAACCTGTGTAGTGCCTGAAAACCGGCTCCCGACCTATTATTGCATTCAAATCACCAAGAAAGATTTTCACATCGTATCTTGGGCAGGCATTGAGGGCCCGTCACGCCCGTCGAAGTGTGGGTAACTAGTAATAGGGAAATTGACGGACATGGAGAATGAGAGAACAGAAAACATGATATGCTGTGATTTCGCGGTAGCTTTGGTTGTGTGTGTTGGTATCAGATGCAGCTACTGATATGACCTGGTGACCCAGTGGTACGGCTATGGTGTAGTCAGAGCGCATTGAACCCTGGAAAGACAGAAATACGAAGGAGAGGAAAACCTAGCTGATGTCACTCCCCTGCAAAAAGAGATCATTGATCCCAAGCGAATAGGGTGATCTGAGGGAAAGTCAAAAGAACGCCGCTGATGCTTGGGAAATAATCAGCGTGAAAACCAGACTCTAAGACGCTGAAATAACCCCAGCGATTTTGCCATGATGCAACAGCGTTGTTCGTTTAGACTTGTTGTTGCTAACCGACATTTTGAGATTTCCGATGGGAATCTCATGGTTAGCAAGAATGGAGTTGCCGTATGGCAAGAATGTAGCTAAACTCAATCATGCATTATCTGCATAGGATAATGAGTTTAGCTATACGTCCGTTTAACATGTTTTACAGGGGAATAACATATAAAGGAAATGGGTAGGTATGACGCGCTGAAAGCGCTCGAAATTAGGTAGGAATTGTGGTTGGAATTGTGGGTTGTAGAATAGAGAAACCCCCAGAAGTGCATTGCCTTTCGTTTATTGCATTAAAGCCGATGATGGCAGGTTTCAGTTTTTGGCTGACTAGAAAGCTTACCCCGAGCACATGGTGTTTTGCATGACATCTGTAAAAAATGTCATACTCGGTTCTTTGAATAACACCACTCCCCGTCCATCTTATTTCTTGTAATGCTGTTATGTCAGCCTTATATTCGGACAAGGCATCGGCTAGCTGCTGTGCAGCTCGAGCTCTGTGTAGTAAGTGGACGTTCCATGTGAAAATTCTTAAATCGTTTAGCAACTTTCGTTTCCGTGGTCTATATCCGAGGCTTGTTGAATTTGCCATAATAATTCATTTTTACGGGCATGGTTATTAGTCTTGCGCCAACCTTTCTCAGGATGTCGCTGCATGCATTGGTTCACTACTTGTCGGGTGCCAAAGTAGCTATCCGGGGGTGTCACGTGGAGACTGCATGTCAACTTGGATTGAACAGGGACAAGGATCGTCGTGGCCTTCATCGGGTTGAACGCAATCAGTAACTTTGCCCTGTATGCTCGCTCCCATCCCCCCACTCCCCAATTATTAGAGTACATGTAAATCAGATATCAACAAGTAAATATAAATCAACTAACCAAAAGCATTCCATAGCACGAAACACCCGTCAAGAGTATCCTTATTTCCTCCCGATTTTGTCGTTTTGTACTTGTTTGTTTGTGCGAATCGTCAATAGTTGAGTCTCGATATTGACTACCTACCGTAGGTCTCACATCGATTTATCCTTGTAATTTAATCATTCGACTAAATTCATGGGCATGTTATTCATTGCTGGGAGGTTGTGATGTGCATTTTAGTCCTTAAAGGTGAAAATTATCATTAAGCATATGTTTCATAGACAAAGAGTATTCCACATTTGCAGATTTCTAATGAGTTCTTCGTTTTTAATCGTAGGAAACAAGACACCAACAAATCCAATATGCTTCCTAATCGAACAGTAGATAAGTCTTGGAGCGTTCAATTTGGAGTGTCTCCCTAAATGTCACTTAAAGATATTTCAGAATTTCCCTCAAAGCGATTTTAACTTTTACCTATTCCATAACATGACATACGAGTACCATTTAATCGCCACGGTTTAGTCATGCGATCGTTGTTTAATTCGGATTTTTGTATCTTTGATTTTACGGTTTTTTTTTTTTTTTTGTCGTAAAAAAACTAGTTCCGTCAATTTTAATGCTCAGTGCAAAGTACCGTAGAATTCTTAAAGCTAGGAAAGAATTAGTAGTGAGAATGTAAATATGTGTAGTTTACTATTTTATACAAGCGTTTTCAATAAAATTTTAATCATATCTATA
Source organism: Microdon myrmicae (assembly GCA_963931805.1). NCBI lineage: Eukaryota > Metazoa > Arthropoda > Insecta > Diptera > Syrphidae > Microdon > Microdon myrmicae. The sequence continues at coordinate 170,103,873 of OZ007498.1, read as the reverse complement.
TACATATGCATCCTCTGAGGTGAATCCTTATTGCAAGTAGGCAAAAGAATCCAGATATATAGCAGATGTTCATTATGGTCTGGTTTCCACTTTATGTCATTAAAATTTCAAGAGACATAGAACGAGTGGTGGCGTCGCTGTGGATATACGTGTCGTCAGGAAAACAGACTCCACTTTGTTGGTATTTCCTCCTTAACAAGTCTCTGAAGACCACATCCGAACATCTGAGATACTTTTTGTATTTACGTGCAATATCATCATAGGAGAATTTATGGAGCATACAAACATCTTGGGAATTTCAAATATAATGGAGGACAAGCTTCTTACCTGTCGTGGTTTTATTTTCTGTTCGATTTAGAATCTGTTTTGTGTTTATGCGTCTGATTCCATTAACACCCGTGGTGAAAAGTATTATTTTAACCATGTTACTCATGTATATCGTATATACGATGATTGATTTGGTGACAGGAAGTTGCTTCTACGTAGAGGATTGTATAGATTTTTCTTTTTGAATAATTTGGTTTCTATAAAGATATACTGAAAAAAAGAGTATAGTCGTGGAAATGTCGCAAACTTTCACCAGCTGCGCCATTGCGAATATAAGTACAGGAGAGATTTTTGAGAACACTCAATTAGCCAATAGTCTACTGAAAGTTTGAGTAGTCGTGAAACCTCGATGGATGATTGTGGTATATTGAATTAAACCAGCATCCGTATATATGGGATGATGTGCCAACATCCGAATTTTTGTTTTGTACACTAACACACACAAAGGGGGATTTTTTTTTATTTTTTTTATTAGACTTCTCTCGGGAGAGGCGAACCTATAGCACCGAGTGGGCGCCCCGAGATGCCATCAAATAACTGTTGCAGTTCTTTTTGAACAGTTGCAGGTTGTAAGGCTCCGGGAACACTCGCGTGGGAAGGGAGTTCCACAGCTTCCCCGCTCTGTAACGGAACGAGTTCTGATACAAGGATGTTCGCGCTGTCGGGAGATGAACCACAAACGGGTGCGATCCGTCGGATTGTCTTGTGGAGCGCATATAGACCGAATTGCGTGGAACAATGCCAAGAATCTCAAAAGAACAGCAACCGTGATAATATCTGTAAAACAGACAGAGGTCGGCCACGCGCATTCGATGTGATAGCGACTGGAGTTCCGACGTCAGCGCCGAGTCCCCGATCAGGCGGATCGCTCGTCTTTGTACGCTCTCAAGTAGGTCGAGGGTATGTTTAGGAGCCGAGCTCCAAACATGAGAGCAATATTCGAGCTCGGGTCTAATTTGAGATTTATATAGGAGAAGAAGTTGAGCCGGAGTAAAGTATTTCTTGGCTCTAAAAAGATAACTCAGTTTTCCTGAGGCTGATCTGGCAATACCCGATACGTGTTTATGCCATGATACATTCCCACAGACCGTGACGCCGAGCAATTTCAAACTTTCCCCAGCCTCGAGGGCCCGGCCACTCATCATCAGCTGTGGAATCGATGATTCACTTTTCTTTGTGAATGTTGTATATTGTGTCTTCGTTGCATTGAAGTCGACGAGATTGGCCCTTCCCCACTGCAGAACCCTATCTAGATCGTGATTTAGAGAGACAATCTGTCTACATATCAGCTGGTGCGACGCGGATGCACCAATCGGCCGAGCACTGGAAAAGGAGGAAACACGTGTACTATCATCCGCAAAACTGAACACTTTGTTATCCGTTGTCTCCAACAAATCATTTATGTGAAGCAAGAACAAGGTTGGAGCCAAAATAGAACCTTGGGGAACCCCCGAATTAACAGGATACAGATCCGAACACTCGCCGTCGACAACAACCCGGATCGATCGATTCTCGAGGAAGCTCCTCGTCCAGTCGCAAAGCTGTTGGGAAACTCCATATGAACGAAGTTTGCTCAGCAATGCCTCGTGCCAGACGCGGTCAAAAGCCTTGGAGACATCCAATGCGACCGCCCTTGACTCACCATGCTGTTCAATCGCAGATGTCCATATATTGGTTATAAGTGTCAAAAGGTCTCCTGTGGACCGCCTGCCACGGAATCCGTATTGACGATCATTCAGAAGTCCGTTGCACTCCAAATACTTAACCAATTCTGTATTGATGACCTTTTCCATTACCTTAGATAAAATAGACAGTAATGCTATCGGACGTTAATTTTGTGGGAGACATTTTTTTTCCCGTCTTTGGGATTGGCTGAACTCGAGCGATTTTCCAGCAGTCAGGAAAGGTCCTCCGTGCATAAGATAAGCGGAAGAGTCGGCCAAGAACTGGCGATAGTTCTGAAGCACAGTTCTTAATGACTATTGCTGGTATTCCGTCCGGGCCGGTTGCCTTCCTACAATCCAGTTCACGTAGAATGCGTTGAATAGTGCGCGGACGAAATCTCACATCCCGCATGGAAGACAGTACCGGGGAAATCACAGGTGGCTCCAAAAGGCTGGGATCCAGGTTTGAATTCGCCAAAAATAAATTCGCGAACACATTAGCTTTATCCTTTGGATTCGCGACTAACGTCCCGCTGTCTGTCACCAACGGAGGGAAAGAGGAGGAAGCAAAGTTACTGCTGACAGCGTTTGCCATTGACCGGAAGGAGCGCGTACCAGTTGGGCACCGAAGGAGCTTATTGATCACCTTGTCGTTGTGAGCCTTCTTCGCGGTATCAATCGTCTGGTTGCACGCGTTTCTGATTCTAACAAAATTCGTTCTGTTAACATCGGTGGGATTGGAGCGCCATTGCTTAAAAGCTCTATTTTTTGCCGCTGTAATCAGCTCGCATTTTTTGTCGAACCAAGGTTTATCAAACAGAATACTAGGATAAATGTAGATTTGAAATTCTCGCCGTGCAAAATCACTGGTAGATGTCCCGATCGACATCCAAAAAGCTTGACAACCACCAAAAATAATTGCAATGTTGAAATGGAGTGCAGAGAATAACCGAAGAGATGCGATTACTGAAAGAATTCATGGTAGTCGCCCGACGACGGAAATCATTCGGTTCTTCGGGTACGCAAGATCAGCCGTGTACGATATCATCACAAACTGCAATAACTCAGAGAGGCCCAACGAAGGTTTTGCAACATTGGCGAGCCCGTTATCAGTATGTCAGAAATCATTCAGCGAGAGGGGGAACTGATTTTTCAGGATCCACCGCAATCGAGACATAAATTGTCGTCGGTCGGTGGTGTGAGCGAAAGAGCTATATGCCGAATCTTTGAGGTAATTAAAGTTATACAGATACTTTCCTTTTCCTTTTATTTAATAGCCATACGGGCAGAGTTCTGGTCTCCCAACGTCCGCGATTTAAGTCTCTTGAAGTCCATCCATTGATCTTAGTGGAAAAGATGACGAATTGATCTGAAGCCGAGAGAAATACTGCTTGATAGGCAAAAAAAAAAGGAACGTTTTTTGCATCGTATAATCTGGGGATGAAAAATGGATCCACTACGATAACCCAAGAAGAGAAGATCATGGGGACCACCTGGCCTTGCTTCAACATCGACAGCGAAACCGAAAAAATGTATGATGTGTATTTGGTGGGATCAGATTGGTGTAACTCCACAAGCAATTTCACATCGCTTAAAATCGTTAGGGATAATTCAAAAACAAGCAAATTGGGTTCCATACGAACTAAAGCCGAGAGACGTTGAACGCCGACTTTGCATAAGTGAAATGCTGCTTGCCGGAAAAAAAAAAAGATTTTTGTATCGTATAGTCAATGGATCCACTACGATAACCCAAGATGAGAAAATCATGAGGACCACCTGGCCATGCCTCAACATCGACAGCAAAACCGGATATTCATCGGAAAAAAACTCATGCTGTGTATTTGGTGGGGTCAGATTGGTGTCGTGTATTATGAATTGCTGATACCGAGTGAATCCATCACTGGAGTTCCCTACCGAACACAATTAATGAGATTGAGTAGATCACTCAAGGAAAAACGCGCCCATTACTACTCCAGACATAACAAAATAATTATTCTCCATGATAATGCTCGTCCGCATGTTGTGGTGCCGGTGTAAAACTATTTGGAAACACTTCATTGGGAAGTCCTACCCCACCCGCCGTATTCACCAGACCTTGCCCCTTCTGATTATCACTTATTTCGATCCATGGCACATGGTCTATCCGAGCAGCACTTTACAACATATGAAGATACCAAAAAATTGGTCGATTCGTGGATTCAAAAGATGAACAGTTCTTCCGATGTGGCATCCAGATGCTGCCAGAAAGATGGGAAAAAGTAGTGTCTAGTAATGGACAATACTTTGAATAAAATGTAATGTACCATTCGTTCGCAATAAATTCCTAATTTTTTATAGAAAACGGTGGAAACTTATTTGTACACCTAATATTATACTATTCACTACTCGACACTCATTCCGTAAATTACCGCGAACTTGGTATGGCAGTAGTTGTTGTAGCAGGAAATGAAATGAACGGGCGACTCCTCGCACGAAATATATTGTTTATTCAACGAATACAAAATTACACTCTTACTATGTGTTTATTCAACGAATACAAAATTACATTCTTATTAAGACATGTTGTAGCAAAAAGAAGCGGTGTAACTGTCAGATGTAAAGTGAGCGCATTAAGGTGTGAATTCATTTGCCTTTTACTCGTAACGCCCGGTCCGGCGCTACAATCGCATAGAGCACACAGCTTAGGGCGGATCCACAACACTCCCCCTCGATTGTAGTGCTAGGTCGATCCTCCGAAGAACCTCCGACGCCGATCAAATCCAGACACTTCCGATGTTCTTCTTTTGTCAATCCCTTCGTGAGAAAATCCGCGGGCATCTTATCCGAAGAAAGGTGCTTAATGTCCAGTCAACCTTCGCGCAAGACATCTCTGACGAAATGATGCCTGATGTCGATGTGTTTCGATCTCGCGTGAAACGTGTGATTCTGGGTCAGTAGTTGTGTCCCTCGGTTGACGTTCATCACCAGAACTCTTTCACACTTGGACTCCGACAAGAATCCCTGTACGTATAGGGCTTCTCTCGCGGCTTCAGTTAATGCCATGTACTCCGCCTCAGTGGACGAAAGCGCGACGGTGCGCTGTTTCCTCGACTCCCAGCTGATGGCGGCACCGCTTAGGTTAAAGACGTATCCGGTATACGACCTTCGACCCACCGGGCACCCAGCCCAATCGGCGTCAACAAACCCTTCCAAGGTTTTCATGCTCTTCGTGTACGTGATTCCGAAGTCGGCGGTCCCCTTCAGATATCCCAGGACGCGTTTCGCCGCCTTCCAGTGTGCCTCGCCGTGACAAGTGTTGAATTGACTGAGACAACTGACAATATGCGAAATGTCCGGTCTTGTGGCAATCGCCAAGTAATTCAGAGCCCCGATAAAGCTCGCGATAAGGACGATTTCCTCCTGGTGATCCTTCTTCTTCAACGTCCTTTTCGAGCCTCGAACCCGATTCAACGGGAGTACTGACGGCGTTACAGCCCTCCACCCGAAATCGAGAGAGTAGTTCCCGAACGTAATTTGGTTGAGAAATGCTAATCTGATTTCTGCTCCTGGCGATTTCGATCCTCAAACAATAGCAAGCTGTTCCCAGATCTCTCGCCTCGAATTCCTGCGACAAACCTTTTCGGATGAAGTCAAGATCCTTCTGGTCTCGATAGAATATCAGAATGTCGTCAACGTAGACCAGTATTATCAACGGTTCTCCCCCTCGTTTGAGGCGATAAACGCTCGGATCCGCGCTCGTCGGTGTCATGTTTAATTCTTCGAGTTTCCCATTCAGTCTCTTATGCCATTGCCGATCGGCCTGTTTAAGGCCCTCAAGCCCTTTTCAAACAACAAACCTTTTCGCCACCCTGAAACTGTTTTAGCACTTCCTTGGCGCGGCTTTCGATATCAGATTTGCCTTGTGTCGCGACGATTTTCTTCAAACATCCTGCTAGTAAATCGGGTAATTCCATGTATGTTTCCTCTTCGATCGTACCGTTTAGGTAGGCGGTCGTGATGTCCATCTGATGCACTTTAAGGTCGTGCTTGACCGCCAGTGCAAGTAGCATACGCATGGATCCCAGGCGAGCGACTGGAGCGTAGGTATCTTGAAAATCGACCCCGGGTCGCTGCGCGAACCCCCTCGCCACGAGTCGTGCTTTTCTTCTCTCGACCTTGCCGCCCGAGTCTTACTTGTTCCTGAGAACCATTCGACATCCGACCACATTGGGTTCTTGGGTCGATTCACGATCAGCCATGTATCGTTCTTGATTAAGCATTTGACTTCTTCGACGATGGCGTCCAACCATTCTTCTTTGTCCGGTCCGTTCAATGCTTGTCGACACGGGACCTCCGAGTGATGACTGGCTAAATTTGCCTCCAGGGCGTCCGACATGTACGGCTCCTCGTCGTCGAGATTTCGGTCAATCTCATCCCCGCTCGATCCGCGAAGATCTTCGTCTTCTTGCGTGATTCGATACAATTTTAGCGGGCGACCGGGTCGTCCGGTGAGAATCTTTCTAGGTCTACTCGGAGCTGTTCCGGTCGTTTAGGTGATCTCGTCCCTTTCTCCAGTCGGGTCGTCGTGTTCCTGCGATTCATTTTTCGATTCCTCGTCGTGATCCCCACCTAGGTGAGGTTCAAAGAAATTCGGCAGTGATACTCCCTCGGGATTGTGATTTCAATCTCGATTCATATTTGACGAAGGCGATGACGATTCGTTGTGCATTTCCGTTTTTGTATTGGTATCAGTAAACTTGATGTCTCGTGTCGTGGTTACCCTTTGTTTGTTTGGCACCCATACTCGATAGCCTTGAGTCGATTCGTCGTATCCGAGGAAAATGCATTTCATACCTCGCGGTTACAGCTTACCTTTTCTGGGAGTTTTATCCAACATATATGCTGTCTCTCCGAAAGTTCGCACGTTCTTCACGTTCGGGCATTTTCCGTGCCATAATTCGTAAGGAGTTTTACCTCCTAGCGTCTTCGTAAGCATCGATTTCTTACGAAGTTTGGCGTGGCGATCGCTTCTGCCCCAAACGAGGTTGGGAGCTTCGATTGCGTCAACATGCAACGAGCCGTTTCCAAGACCGTGTGGTTTTTCCTTTCCGCTTCTCCATTTAACTGGGGAGTGTATGGCGTGGTGAGTTTTCGCGTAATTCCCTCTCCCTTCAAGAATCTGTCGAATTCTTTGTTACAGAACTCTCGTCCGTTGTCGGATTGCATACATTTAATTCTTCGTCCTGATTTATTTTCGACGAGAGCCTTGAAATCCTTTGAAAAACTTCAAGACGTCGCCTTTCTTTTATAAAAACCATACTTCTGTCCATCGAGAGTAGTCGTGGGTTAGCGTGAGGAAGTACCTAGCTTTGCCCCTTGATTCGTCTCTCATTGGTCCGCATACGTCGGCATGGACGATATCCAATAATTTTCCTCTTCGGTGCGATTTCTTTCCGAAGGGCAGCGCGGTAATCTTCGCTTCCGAACAAATCTTACACGTATTTGTGGTTCCGTCGTCTTCTAGGTCAAGTCCGGACACTATCCCCCTTTTGCTCATCTCCAAGAGATCGCGCCAGTTAAGGTGGCCGAATCTCTCGTGCCAAACGGTTATTGAAGGCTTGCGCGTTCCCGTCGACAGGGCGCAGATCGATTCTTTTCCGGACTCGCGGAGAAAATAGAGATCTCCTTTCCGATCTGCTACTGCGATTGTAGATCCGTGGTTGCTTTTGACTGTAGCTCCTTCGCTGTTTCCGGCGTCCGTGATCTTCGCGACCGAGACGAGATTGTTGCGCAGGCCGGGTACGTGCAGTGCGTTTTCCAGACGTATGATCCGAGTGGTGTCTCCGTCAGATGCCGCGATTTTTACGGTTCCTTTCGCTTTTACGACGGTGGAGCCACGATTTGCCAGATTAATCTTTAAATTTCCAGCACTTGCGATTTGTTCGAATGCGCCCTTGTCGTGGCATAGGTGTGATGTGCATCCACTATCGAGACACCACGTATCGTTTTTCTGAACGTTGCCTGCAAACCAAGAATCTGCATCTGTGTGGGAGGTTAGGGAGGAAATGTCTTCACCGATGTCGGCTTTTTCTTTGTTTTCTGGATGTTTCGCGTTTCGCTCGGCCCTCTCCGAACAATTTATGGCCTTGTGACCGATTTGACGACATCTATGGCATTTGTATCTGAATGGTCCGCCGGTACGTTGATCATCCGATTCATCGACAGACTTGTTCGACGCTTTGTTCGTAGTCCTTTTCCAATTCGGCGTTCCTTTTCTCGCGAACATTGCTTGGTCTTCGGCTTGGCTGCGTTGTCTTCTCGTCGCGCTTTCGTCGAGGATTTTAATTTTCAGATGTTCCGGCGAAGGTAACTCGTCTCTCGACTCAATGGCGCATCTAAAATTCTCGTAGCTCTCCGGCAGACTATGTAAAAGCATGATCGATTGTAATTCAATGCTGACTTGTACGGATAATTCGGACATTTTGTGGACCATATCGGAGAATTCGTCGACGTGTCGTTGTACATCTCCGCCTTCGATGAGTCGATAATTTATTAGCTGTTTCCACAATGATGCCTTTTTCGTCGGTCCTTTCCATTCGAAAATTGCTTCCAGTTTCCACCAAATTTCTCGGGCTGTTTCGCAGTATCTAATTTGCCTGAGTTCGGCGTCGCCAACAGCGAGACACAAGTCGGCTTTCGCCTTTTCGTCTTCGTCTTTCCACGCTTGCAAATTTTCCGCTGCTTCCGGTTTCGGTCTTTCACCGCTTGCGTGAGCCCACGTTTTGTTTTTCGTCATGAGTGCCCGCATTCTTAGTCTCCAGGTATCGTAATTTCCTCTGGTTAGCATTTGTATGCGCATTATGTTCGTAGCTTGACCGTCCATTTTGTTTGCAGTGAGGTTATATTTCCGCGTTGTTTTCCATGTTGTCTTCTCGTCTTTTTGAATTCCAATCTCGATTGTCCTGACGGTGTTCTGCTCTTGGACCTAACCTGTTGTAGCAGGAAATTAAATGAACGGGCGACTACTCGTACGAAAGATATTGTTTATTAAAAAGGAACTTAATAATGATTAGTATAAAAGGAATTCAAGCGTTACGTCATGTTGAAGCAAAAGCCGCACTCGTTCTGTTACAGCTGTCAGAAGTAGAGCGAGCGCATTAAGGTGTGAATTCATTTGCCTTTTACTCGTAACGCCCGGTGCGGCGCTACAATCGCATGGAGCATACAGCTTAGGGCGGATCCACAACAGTAATAATAGCGGAATCTTTCTTTTGAGTTCAGCACATAGTTTTTATGCCTTCTTTTTAGTACCTCATTATCAGGAGACTTATTTTATCTTTTCCTGGGTTTGATATTAGTTACAACTTTGGTTAACAGCGCTTTCCATATCCAAGGTTTCATATCTGTCATACACGCAATTTTTTCACAATGACAACAGTCTTACGTTAAATACGCTCGAAAAACCTATTGAACATCATCTGTCAAACTGAACACAAGTTAACACACACAAGTTTGTTACTGTCTTTGAAATGTTAACTTACCTACCTACAAAACCTGCTTCGCTTGAGTTAGATGTATCTAAAATTGGGTTAATCTGTTTTTGACCTTAAAGGATGAGGCATTTTTTCAACAAGGAATCCATAAATTGCCTGAACGGTAGGGAAATGTCATAGTTTCCAATGGCCAATACTTTGAATAATGTATTCTTTCTTTTGATTGTTGATTATTTATTTGTCATGTGATTATTGATTATTTATTTATTATTACTTTCAGCACAAAATACGAACTTTTTAAGTTATACACGTAATATTGTCGAAAATTTAACTAAGTGGTTTTCATTTTTAACACCGACAAAAGCTGACTGTTTGACATTCATTTTCAGTATATTATGAGAAATCATGAATGTACTCAAACTTGAACAACAAATTATCTAAATTTTATTTGATAGTCAGTCGTCCTCTCGCGCCACACACATTTATATTCGATCTCGTAATTTTTGTGGAGAACGAATCCACAAGAGAGCCAACACACTCTATTACATTCACACTTTGGAGAAATTTGAACGCTGGTGGCATTATCGAGCCGTATTTCGTTGTTCGCGTTGTGGCCCGTTCCCATACCGTGATCATTAATTATTGGTTTGAAAATATTGATGGTATTGACCAGGTTGCCCAAAAATTGGACGAATACGCTTCGTCAAAAAAAATCCCCGGCAGCCATATGACCAAAATCATTTTCAAATGATTCTTATATGACATTCGAATGTATAAAATGAACTGATTAAAATTTTGTTTGGAGGTTTTTTTTTTTAATTCCATGGTCTATGTGGCTTAAATAACTACAACCCATAGTGCAAACCATTTGTTTGTGTAGGACATCTCATATATTAGGAAGTTAAAAACATTGAGCAATATCATTTGCAAATATTATTTTTGTGCATGCACAGTCAATGTATACAAGTCATTGTTAAAACATCAATTTGAATCTGTACGACACATTCCACAACGCCCTTAAGAGCAGATTGCAAAACTTATACTACCCCGTTCGCAATCGACAAAGTATTCCTTTGTCAATAGTCCGTTAAACATCGGAATGCAAATACTTCAACCACTCAGAGGGTTTTCCACGGCATTAAATTTCCATTTTATTTTTCTCTCCAACTAGAACAAGGGCTCGTAAAGCGTTGATTTTTGCAGTCATCCTCTTTACAGTGCATTTAATTAATCTGACGAACATCCTACATTCTGTGACCCATAAAAAGCCTGCAAAAAGTGTGCAAATTTTGTTCTCGTAACAAATCGTTCCCTTCACACTCTCTAGGTAGAGCAGTATTGACCAATAAAACAACACCTGCATTGTTACCACATTCCCAATCCGTGCCGTGGCCTGCAGTTACCTCGGCTTACTGTTAATCCCGAGACCAACTTGCCACTTGCCACTCGTCTAGTCACAACGAGGGTGCAATGAGTGCTTAAGGAGAAGCCTGTGTAAGGAAGATTTTACCCACAAAACTGACAAACAACTGACACCAAAATCAACAATGAACGACCCGAACAATGACGCCATCGTTCTAGTTCCCCACAGTTCGGGTGGGCGGGAAGGATTTTGAGCACATCTGAAAATCACAAGGGTCAATGGCAGGGAAGAAGGGTTCTTTTATTACAAATGCAAACAGTATATATCTATACGAACATAAACGTAGATTTACATATAAGGAGCGGACTGTTGCTGCTGAAAGACTACGGCCTTGTCCTTCACTTATGCAAGGAAACTAACGTGTTGGGAGTTCGGTATTGAGACGCTATAGTTGTCGTTATTTTGAAAATACCGAAACAAGGACACATCCATACAACCAGCCCATATGCGTGAGGGATTACAGATGTTCTACTCGTCAGCCATGTGTCCATCGGTAAAAAACTCTTGTCATGAGATACATCACACAAGAAGGTTCAGAAGAAGAAACACTAATCTCCAAAAACCCTAGCTCTCACGAGTGAAACGAAAATAGAATGCGTGCGTATAATTGCACTTTGGGCAGATTTTTAACAGCCGAACAAGGTATTAAGTTCACAGCGTAGTTCTAGCTCAGATACAAAGCACGCAAATACAGCATTTAGAATTTCAGTACTGTTTATCCAAATATTCAAAAAAGCGTGTTCCAGATTATTCTTTAACGAAATATTGTGGCAAAGGCACATTTATTATTTTAATTAAACGTAACTACAAAGGCTTGCCCAAGCGTTGTACCCTCAGTTTGTCTTTCTATCGCAACTCTAATGAATTCCGGAGAATGCTTATGGAGTACATATGATTGTTCTATGTAACATAAATAGTGGTTACATGTAACTCCGAACCAAAGCCGCATAAGGTCTTATTAAAATGGCAGGTGTATCCTGCTGTTTGTTGTGTTTGACCTACTTATTAAGTATATTAAGAACATAAAGGGTTCAGGGCCAAACATTTTGTGGCATAAGTTTGATGTGTGCAAAGTCATCCATACAAAACTTGCATGCCAAACTCGTATCCTAAACATGCAACACATCACGACCTTTAAAGGGCTGTTGCTCCATTTATTAGCTAATAGCTAATTAGTATACAAAACAATTCATACTAAGCTTACCCTACACTTAAACTAAGACGGTGAATGAAATGGGTTTTAAGTTCTAATACAAAAACTTAATGTGCTCATCCGTACAATGCGGGCGCGGGGGGCGGCATGGATATTGCGCACATTAGTGTTTACAGAGATTAGATGGGGAAAATCAAATTTACCCGTAAGGAGCTATTGAATGGAAATTATATCAGACACGTCTCTACGTAATTCAATAAGAGAGGAATGGGTAAACCAAAACTATCACAATACGATGACAGGCAGCGGGGTTGTAAATGACACAGATCCTATGGGGACTTCAGATTATGCACAGGCATTCATGTAGCAATCCCACAACTTAAGTAGCGGGGTGAGACATCTTCGTGGATATGCGGCCGTGGTTTGGTTCGTCGTATTTTGGTTCTAACCTTTTTACAGCATGGGTTTCGACTGACTTTCTTACTAATTCCCAAACACTATAACCTTAAAGATTATATTCTCTCAAGTCCAGATATATGAACGACACTGTAGCGTCCTACGAACGCACAATTCCGCCCAGGTAAGGTTCCAAACCTTCAAGGAACTTACTTACCTGAGAGCGTTGCACGCGCCCACAGACGCGTGCTCCAAAGTCCCACCATAGGGCCTGCAACTCGCAGCCAACGTTGAGACCGACACCAAAAAGCAGGGAATTGAACGTCCCCAAAGCTTTTTAGGTCAAGCTCAACAATTATAATTCATCATGCCTGAAACAAAGGTATAAACATCCATGCGTTCTATTCCTAAAAAAAAAAAACAATTCCCAAAATGCCATACATGCTGCCTGCGCCCAGGAACATCTCATCGAACCGGCAATTCCGAAATTCGATACAAAAGAATTGCTATCATCAAAGAATGAGCCGATAAACGGATGCACGTGCGGGTAATCTAACGCAAGGATCACCCAAATCCGTTGAACAACAGAAGGCAGCCACGACCTATCGCAATCGAATATATCTCAACGAGATATCCGATAATTTATGAGGAGTTAAGCCAACAAAGGCAATACTCCGGTCCCACGGCCACGCTAGAATTTCGCACCATTATAAAGATCTAATGGATTTCGATTCCGGGTACCAAGTTCAAATAAGACCCACGGACTGCACGTCAAAACAATCGCCGAATATCTCTGGTCTGGGCGCCAGATGTTCTGTGCAAACAGAAGGCCGTGGAAATGAAATTCTATCACCAATGATAATGATGTATGCAAGGAATGACTTTCTCCTTTCAGGAAAATAGGAAATTACCCTTGGGATGAAATAGCATGCTGCTAACAGAGATTTCCGGAATTCTGTTAGCAGATCGAATAGAAAAATTTTTCCATACAGATACGGATACCGGTTTGGAATCTGGATATCTGTGTGGGCAGACAGTCAGTCTAATTGGGATCGCCACCGGGACGAGAGGTCTGTATCGAACGGTCGAGATTGAACTTTCGAGCATCCGAGGAGATCGAGAACGAAAGAGAGCTCGACGAGGAGGTATCCGTCGTTTCGCCCTTGCGATAGAGTATCTCACCGCGAAACTATTAAAAGTAATAGTAAACCTTCCGTGTCGTAAAAAGGAAATGTGTGTCGGTTGTCGTGTAATTCGGATTTATACGTTGAAGTTCATGTGTGACGAAAGATGCTAAAACATTTAAAATAAAATAGAAAGTGAAAAGATCTCTCAGCGTTTTATTTGTGACAATGCCCCTGTGTTCCAGGTTGTTTCTCTATTCGTGAACAATGTTCGGCGGAACAGTTCGGTGACACTTCGACCATACATAACCGCCAAAACACTATATAGAGCCGTTACTTACAACGCATGTTCAAGGAGAGGACGCGAACAGGAAATATATAGCGATATCCGGAGTTTTTTAGTTTTTTTTTAGTTTTATATCCAGATTTATTTAACAAACCAATTACATATTTTACTTAAGACTAAATGTTAATTTCTATTTTACAAATATTACTCTTACATTAACTTACTGGCTCTTCGCAAGCACTCTAAATTATACACTATTATTCCTCCTATGCCTTTCGGCGTACATCGATATCCGGAATTCTTACTTCTTCAAAGGGTCACAAAGGACCCTTAAATCATGGAGAACTTGGAGGTTCTCAAGATGAAAGGATGTGGGGGAGTTTTTGTCTTCTACTCCAAAGAGAAAACATAAATTCACAGTCAATAATGGATAAAGCCAAGAAAATTCTTTAATAACAATAAATTAACGTCATTTTGGGACATAGCGAGCATCGTAACTGATTACTTTGCATTGTTTTGCATTCACAGAGCAAAGAAAAAGTCACAATTAAACTTGAATTATTTCGACATGGTTACTGCGAAGTATAAAAAAGAGATGAGCTAATTTTCCCTAAGGCATAACAAAGAGAACAGAACGAGCAGAACGAATGTGGGCTCTATATTGAAGGTTCTCAAGGCAGGCAAAAGAAAACCCATTTAACATATCAATTGAAAAGTCCCCGGCCTGGCACATAGATGGCGGCACTAGAATTAAATCCATATGATTTTTAGTTAGCCCCAACCTTCAAAAGACGCATGTATAAATTTGACAGATGTTGGATCATTAGTTTGTGAATTATAGTATTTTGAGTGAAGCAACTTCTGTTATTGTGAAAAAAATGGTTAAAAAGGAATTTCGCGTGTTGATAAAATATTGCTTTTTAAAGGGAAAAAATACAGTTGACGCAAAAACTTGGCTTGATGACGAGTTTCCAGATGCCAACCCAGGAAAATCAACCATCAAGGATTGGTATGCTAAGTTTAGACGTGGTGAAATGAGCACCGAAGACGGTGAACGCAGTGGACGCCCAAAAGAGGTTGTTACCGACAAAAACATTAGAAAAATCCACAAAATGATTTTGAATGACCGTAAATTGAAATTGAATGAAATAGCAGGCACTCTAAAGATATCAACTGAACGTGTACATCATATCATTCACGAATATTTGGGTATGAGAAAGCTCTGTGCAAAGTGGGTGCCGGGCGAGCTCACTTTTGACCAAAAACAACGACGAGTTGATGATTCGGAGCAGTGTTTGGAGATGATCAAGCGTAATAAACCCGAGTTTTTGCGTCGAAATGTGACAATGGATGAAACATGGCCCCATCATTTCACTCCGAAGTTCAATCTACAGTCATCCGAGTGGACTGCACACGATGAACCCGCCCCAAAGCGTGGAAAAACGCAACAATCGGCTGGCAAGGTTATGGCGTATGTATTTTGGGATGCGCGCGGAATAATTTTCATTGACTATCTTGAAAAAAGAAGGACCATCAACAGCGACTATTACACAGCGTTATTGGGCCGTTTGAAGGACGAAATCGCCGAAAAACGACCGCATTTGGAGAAAAAGAAAGTGCTGCTTCACCAAGACAATGCACCGTGTCACAAGTCAGTGAAAACGATGGCAAAAATCCATGAATTGGGCTTCGAATCGCATCCTCCGTATTCTCCAGATCTGGCCCCCAGCGACTGTTTCCTGTTCTCAGATCTCAAAAGAATGCTCGCTGGGAGGAAATTTTCGTCGAATGAAGAGTTGATCGCCGAAACTGAGACCTATTTTGAAGCAAAGGACAAACCGTACTACAAAAAAGGTATCGAAAAGTTGGAGGGTCGCTATAATCAGTGTATCACCCTCGAAGGGAATTATGTTGAATAAAAAAAATGAATTTTGCCAAAAAAATGTGTTTTACTAGGGTGGGCCGGGGACTTTTCAATTGACCTGTTACGTATTGGGTTGTCCCATCATTCCGCTCGGTTTTTAAAAAATGAGATGATTCAATATTTATTTTCTTACAAAGAATAAATGTTAATCAATGCTTATACAGCATGGTGACTAAGTAAGGTTTCATTAATTTAATAAAATTCTGTAAGGTTTTATATTAAGGGGGTATTCTGGTCTAGACGCACGAATTTAACGCAATTTTTGAAGTACTGTAAAAAAAAAGCAATCAATATTTTTACTATTCATTTTTTTATAGGATGTTTATTAATATTTCAAGAATACAGTAAAAAAAATTGAAAGTAAAAAATTCAAAATTCAAAAAGTTAGCGCGTTTTTCTCGAAACAGTCTTTTTTAAAACAATTCCCACGATTTTTCAAGTCCTACTGAACCGATTTACTTCAAATTTAGTATATGTCTCCTTTTCTAGGCTTTTCTATTGCATGAACTATCCTCATCCCTAAATTTCAATGTTAACTATCTTTAAAAAATTCGAAAAACTAAAAAAAAGTGGTACAAAAATAAATTTTTTCTTAAAAACAAATTTTTTTTTAACCTTTTTTTAGTTCCAACGATAGAGGCATTTCTGTAAATTAATAATCTTTCTTTTTTTTCAGATTGCTAGGAGGGTTGAATCATGGGTATGGTCGCGTGCCAACTTTTTGAGAACCCCCACTTCATCAGCTGCTAACTTTTTGAATTTTGAATTTTTTACTTTCAATTTTTTTACTGTAGTCTTGAGATATTACTAAACATCCTATAAAAAAATGAATAGTAAAAATATTGATTGCTTTTTTTTACAGCACTTCAAAAATTGCGTCTAGACCTTAATTTAAAAAAAAATCATTCTGTAAGGTTTTATATTAATTTAATTTAAGCTTGCATTAAGCCAAATAAATGAGGGTTCTGCCATCACTACACTAAACTAAACAGTGTTCGCGATTGTTTCGCATATTTTGAAAAACCCCACGGTCATGTATAGGCGCTAGTAATATTTTTAATGGGAGTTAAATAGGAGGGGATAAAAACGGCCAACTTAAGGTACAACCTCAAAGAGATCAGAAAGAACAAAGCGAAAGGGAACTACAAACGATGAACCATTAACTGTATATCTAGTTCTAATAAGCAGTAATAGAGAATTACGAACCTTAAAGACGTTTTATTTGTGTTTTCCAAAACTACAAAAAAAAAATCAATCATGTCTAATCTTTAAAAAATATGTTGCCAAAGTGACTTCTACCAGTTTGTTGACATTCTTCAAATCGGCTTCGCAAATACCCGTTCACAAGTTGCCTCGGAGTGGCTTTGATTTCCCGTAAAATGTTTTCTTATAACTAGCCTATTGTTGTGGAATCTCCTTCATAGACTCTTGATTTTAAGTATTGTCACAGAAAAGAATAAAATCAGTCAGAGTAAAATCCGGGCTCCTTGGGGGTTATTGAGTATCACTTTCACCCTGATACGAGTTTTCCAGAGAACATGTATTTCAACAGAACAGTTGCCTTGCATTTTTGTGTTTTTTTGAATATTATGTATATTAAGTATTATATTATATTATTATATTATATATTATTATATATTATTATTATATATATATGTTATATATTATTATATATATACTATACATTGGCGATGCATCATGAATTCCCAGGAAAGGCAAGGCAAGCGCTAACATACCATTTCCAGGGAAACAACGATCAGCAGCGCCCCGATTTCAGGAAGCCACTAAGAAAAGCAGATCCCAGGAAACGAGCGAAGGAGGGGATAACTGTGGGCCGATATAAGGCGGGCACATTCGATGAAGCAGGGGGAGCCCTATCTCGCTTCTCACTTGCATCAGCCAAATATATGAAAAATTCATATACGAGAAGCTAAATAAGTTTGTCAGTGCCAGGCACCTAATACCTGATTTCCAATTCGGATTTCGAAGAGCACACAGCACCACTATGGCTCTCAATTTATTTCAAAACCACGTCTGCGTGCGGCTCTTTAATAAGGAACCCACCGTTGCGGTAAGCCTAGACATTGAAAAAGTTTTTGATACGACTTGGATCGAAGGTCTCGCTTTTAAACTACTGAATACTGGCCTCAGTAGAACGCTATGTAGCATCATCTACCAGTTCCTTCGAAACAGAACCCTCCAAGTTAGAATGAATGGAAAGCTTTCCCGAATTTTTCACGCCGCTGCAGGCGTACCACAGGGCCCATTCTAGGCCCCATCTTATTCAATATTTACACCTCCGATATTCCCCGCCCTATGGACGGGAGAATAAACCAAATATGCTATACGGATGACGTCCTGGTGTACACGTCAACCAAAGGCCCTAACCTCGCAACAAATCGACTCAACCGTCACTTGGACGAACTGCATCAGTATTACAGTCGATGGAAAATCCGACTTAATCCATCCAAAGCAGTAGCCATAATTCTGAGTAGTAAACACTCCCAACCTGCTTCTCGATATTCACAGAATATTCGAATAAAAATGGGAGATACTACGATTAGACCGCGGGACAAGATGAAATATCTCGGGGTCACTTATACCCCAAAAATGAATTTCATCAAACATGTGACCCACATTCTCTAAAGGGGCCTCGGTCGGTCTAAGCAACTGCACAACATCTTGAAGTGGAAGAACAAAGTTGACACCAAAGTTAAGCTTCTCTACTATAAGCAGCTAATCCGATCTGGAATATCGTACGCCTTTCCCATATGGTCCTGCATATCTTCGGCCCAAATGGAAAGACTTCGGGTTTTCGAAAGGAAACTCCTCAGAAGATGCACCAATCATTCTAGAAGGACTGACGGTTGTCATTACCCCAACTCTCACCTATACGAAGGCGCCTCCATTACCCCTATCGACGAGTACTTGCTTCAATTAGCATACGAGGGTGCCTCTTATGTTTCGGGATTTGGCAACCGTAGTGTTGCAATCCGGCAATTGACAGCTCTGTCGTAAAGTTGGACATTTTTGAGGTTATACGCACTCAGAACGTTTTGACATACGAGTGCTATTTGTGTTGTTTACAGTAACTTAAAAGATTCATCTCGGCCCAAAAATGGAATTAAATCGTCAACATTTTCGTGCGATTATTTTTTACAACTTTCGGCGTGGATTAACTCAGCAACAGTGCATGGATGAACTTAATTCAATTTTTGGCGATGAAGCTCCATCAAGGACCAGTGTTTATCGATGGTATGGTGAATTAAATCGTGGTCGTAGTTCACTCCAAGATGAATTTCGTGAAGGTCGTCCAAAATCAGTTGTTGTTCCGAAAACCATTGATGCTGTGCGCGAACTGATATTGGAAGATCGTCATGTGACCTATCGTGAGATTGAGACAACCTTAGGCGTTAGTGGGACCAGCATACATTCAATATTGCATAAACATTTGACTGTCAAAAAAAGGTGTTCGCGTTGGATCCTACACAATTTGTCAATCGCCAAAAAAAAGGCTCGTGTCAATTGGTCGAAAGAAATGCTCAAAAAATACGGTCGCGGTGCTTCGAAACACGTCTATGACATGGTGACAAGTGATGAATCGTGGATTTACGCGTATGAGCCTGAAAGTAAACAGCAGTCGACTGTCTGGGTGTTTCAAGATGAGCCAAATCCAACAAAAGTTGTTCGCGCACGAAGCACTTCCAAGCAAATGGTCGCCTGTTTTTTCGGAAAAACTGGACATGTCGCAACCGTACCACTAGAACAACGCAGAACAGTCAATTCTGAGTGGTACACAACCATTTGTTTGCCAGTTGTGTTCCAAGAAATCAGGAAAACCAACCGCCGAAGACGGATCACTCTTCACCACGACAATGCGAGCTCTCACACATCGGCTGCGACAACTGCATTTTTGAGCACCCAAAACATCGATTTGATGACCCATCCGCCGTATAGTGCTGACTTGGCACCGAATGACTTCTTTTTATTCCCGTACGTAAAAAACAAACTGAGAGGTCAACGTTTTTCGACACCTGAAAAAGCGGTTGCTGCATTCAGAATGCATGTGTTGGAGATACCTCAATCAGAGTGGCAAAAGTGCTTCGACAATTGGTTCAAACGCATGCAAAAGTGTATAGATCTTCATAGGGAATATTTTGAAAAACAATAAAATGATTTTCGATGATCAATATTTGTTTTTGTTCTCTAATCCCGAAATATAAAAGGCAACCCTCGTATAAGTACCTCGAAAACATTCAGAACAGCGAGAACCTACTTGTACGGGACTCTTGCGTTCTTGACCCTTCTCTCTCTCGATCTCTTCGGATCAAACCCCCACAATTTCTTCTTCAGTACAAAACTGAAGAAAGCACCCTTCCCAACAACATTCCCCTCTATAATAGAGGATTCCTGGACCCATCCCATAGGGTCTACTATTAACAAACCAAACACACGAACGCACAGTACAAGACGGCACAAACTCAAACATACACACCGACCAAAGCGCAGATTATCAGACGCCAAAGACGTGATCTGCGTTTACTACCGCACCCAAGACCCACCGGTCTTGTATGATTTCTTTCCCACCATCCCTCTATAAAAGTAGTTAGAGAACACCTGGACTAACACTGTCCACATTATCCTTGGATACCCCCCTTTTTTCTTTTCTTTTCAGATGCCGCGAGACCGAGCCCAACATCCTCACGGATGTGGGTGATTCTGGTTATCGCAAGATGACCAGAAGTCAGAGACAAGATGAAGGACACATATGTCCTGTCTCGCTAAATTCGGCCTTCTCGCCACAATTTTTTTTTTTTTTTTTTTGAAGCAGGAGAAATCGTCGAAGGAACTCCTACCCAATCGGTCTTGTTCAAGACCAGCTTCAAAGAGATCAGGAATAATCAAAATAACAGATTGAATAATATACATTGATTAAATAGGAAAGGCAATTTCTGCGACACATTTTTGCTCGATATTCTTTCTGGGTCGCGTCTTCACTTTGTTATCTGTACTGGGCAAGACAAAAACGCCCGCCAATCCAGAGAAGAGTCCGGCTCTGGAGGTGCAATCCCTCTAAATTAGAAGAAATCATCGTTGGCCGGCCAGTGCCGGAAAATACAGTCCGCTAAGGCGAAAATGTTGGGACAACGCTAAAGAAAGCGCCGTTCGCGATTCAGTTTCCTTTTTTCGTTGCAGTAACATTATATGAATTAAGGTTTGAGATGCAAACTGCGTTATCGTCATCATCATCATCGGCACTGCAACCGGGATCCGGTCTTGACCTTATTTAGCAAGTTTCGAGGCTTGTTAAATTGTCCATAATAATTTATTTTTACGGGCAAGGTTATTAGCCTTGCGTCAAAACTGCGTTATAAAGCTCTTCGTAAAAGTGTGCTCTCCGTGTCTAAGGCTAGGTTTCTCTTAGGAGTCGACTGTTGTGGATTTCCTCTTACCGATTCACTCACACACTAGGTAATATTTGATGACCTTGCAGGCTTCGTGCAGCCTTCATTTATTATTTTCTGTGTTGCTTTGTTGTCTTAAATATTGTGAATCATTTACGGATAGGCTTTGTGCTTGGTGCTTGATATGTCTCGTAATCCGAAGTAAGTACAGTACATTCGTCTCGAATTCTCCTTACATTACATTGTTACATTGTTTACGTAATATGCGAGAACATAAAACGTGCGATACCCTGCGAATGACCCGACTAGTGGGTCTACCATACCCGCGGGTCTGGGTATTTTTTCAAGATATATGAAGTATATTGCACATATAGTTATGGTCCACCCTGTATATAATTGATAAATATTCATTATTTGTAAGAAAAAAAATTGTATCATTTCATTCTTTATAAGCCGAACGTAATTATGAGACACATAAATGGATTTTGTGGTACACCGAAAATCTTCAACATAGTTCTTAGTTCATAGTTCATAGTTAATAGTTCATAGTTCATAGTCCATAGTTCATAGTTCATAGTTCATAGTTCATAGTTCATAGTTCAAAGTTCATAGTTCATAGTTCATAGTTCATAGCTCATAGTTCATATTTCATAGTTCATAGTTCATAGTTCATAGTTCATAGTTCATAGTTCATAGTTCATAGTTCATAGTTCATAGTTCATAGTTCATACTTCATAGTTCATAGTTCATAGTTCATAGTTCATAGTTCATAGTTCATAGTTCATAGTTCATAGTTCATAGTCCATAGTTCATAGTTCATAGTTCATAGTTCATAGTTCATAGTTGATAGTTCATAGTTCATAGTTCATAGTTCATAGTTCATAGTTCATAGTTCATAGCTCATAGTTCATAGTTCATAGTTCATAGTTGATAGTTCATAGTTCATAGTTCATAGTTCATAGTTCATAGTTCATAGTTCATAGTTCATAGTTGATAGTTCATAGTTCATAGTTCATAGTTCATAGTTCATAGTTCATAGTTCATAGTTCATAGCTCATAGTTCATAGTTCGTAGTTCATAGTTCATAGTTCATAGTTCACAGTTCACAGTTCACAGTTCATAGTTGATAGTTCATAGTTCATAGTTCATAGTTGATAGTTCATAGTTCATAGTTCATAGTTCATAGTTCATAGTTCATAGTTCATAGCTCATAGTTCATAGTTCATAGTTCATAGTTGATAGTTCATAGTTCATAGTTCATAGTTCATAGTTCATAGTTCATAGTTCATAGTTCATAGTTGATAGTTCATAGTTCATAGTTCATAGTTCATAGTTCATAGTTCATAGTTCATAGCTCATAGTTCATAGTTCGTAGTTCATAGTTCATAGTTCATAGTTCACAGTTCACAGTTCACAGTTCATAGTTGATAGTTCATAGTTCATAGTTCATAGTTCATAGTTCATAGTTCATAGTTGATAGTTCATAGTTCATAGTTCATAGTTCATAGTTCATAGTTCATAGTTCATAGTTCATAGTTCATAGTCCACAGTTCATCGTACATCGTTCATCGTTCAATGTTCATCGTTCAACGTTCATCGTTCATCGTCCATCATTCATCATTCATCATTCATCGTTCATCGTTCATCGTACATGGTTATTGTTCATGGTTTATGTGCGAGCGGAAAGAAGTAGCGATATACATTGGTGTGAATGTGAAATGTGAAGATTGTATGAGAAATACATAATCAGACAGAATTTTTTTAAATTGTGTGATTCGGCTGAAGTACGGTTGTCTTTATTTGTACACACATGTTCATTTAATTTTTGAAGTAAACTAGTGCGTTCTACCTGATTGTCGGATTTCGTGGGAGCATATCTGTACCAAGTTTAGTTGAGTCTACATTTACCAAGCTTAGTTGAGCAATAACTGTAGTAGTACATATAGAAAAAAGATCTGAATACATTGTTCCTAAGCCTTAATGACGGAATTAAACGAATTGCGCCTGAGTCCCACTAGAGTACTGCCACACATTTTTCATTTCTGTGACGTGACTCACACTTGTGTCTGGGTTACTACTCGGGCAATAGGTGATTGGAAAAAAATATACGACGCGAATTGTCGTAAATGGATTGTACGAGAAGCTTTGTTGTTCTCTAGAAAGCGGTTTGAAGGAGATACAGCGACTTTATGGTCACCAATATGATTTTGATTGTCCTGATTGTCGCTTCAAAGAAAATATAAGGATTTTGTTTTAAGTTATAAGTTGCAAGTTTTCATGTTCAAAGTTAAAAAATGTAAACAGTATTTTTACTTTTTTGTGAGCTAGATAGTCTTGTGGGTGGCTCTTGTTTGGTTTATGAAGAGTAGGGGAAGCGTCTTGGTTAACAGTCGTGCTCGACTCTGTAGTCGGTACAGCCATGAGCGAGCAAGAGGTACATATGGCTGCTGCAGAACGGATTATTACAAAAATTTTAAACAAATGAGGCTTTAGCTGCGAAAAGTTTTTCTCGATTAATGGCACAGTTTGGCAATGATACACTGTATCAGAATCGCGTGTATACGTGGGCCAGAGAATTTAAAAGTGGACGAAAACGTATTGAAAACAAAAGTTGTGATTGATGCCCAAGGACAAGTCACACAGAAGACAACATCCGTGCCGTTCGAGAGCTTATTGATAGTAATGGATTGAACACTTCCGTAGCTGATATACACGTCTGATGAGATTGCTCAGACTGTTAAACGGTGATCACTTTCACTAAGCTCGTAATATTAATATTATTATAGATATCAAACTAAACTTCAAACTGAACTTGTTATTCATCATCATCGGCACTACAACCGGGAACCGGTCTTGGCCTTATTTAGCAAGTCCTGAGGCTTGTTAAATTTTCCATAATGATTTGTTTTTTCCGGGCAAGGTCATTAGTCTTGTGCCAGAACTTGTTATTCTATAAGTATATTTTGAGCGTTCAAGGTATTGGTCGCCAACCCGAGGACCCTAATTCGAAATTACCCATGTGTACTTTTATACTATTTGCTCATTGAACTTTGTTAAAGGAAAGGCGCATAAAATTTCGAGAAAATCCGCCAAGATTTGCGTTCAATTTTATTGATCAGAAATTCTAAGGGATAGACATGAATTTTGTTAAAAAATGTTTCCAAGAAGTATGATCATGAAAATTATCAGAACATGTGCATTCATAACCTTCGGATATTCAGAAGTACGAGGGTGGGCTGAAAAGTTTCCGACCAACCAAAGATTTAAGACATGTTTTCTTAAAATTTAACTTTATTTTTCTACACAGTCTTCTTGTAACTCGCACACTTCTCCCATCGATGCCCCCAGCTCTCTAACCAGTCCAAATAGTACTCGACATTTTTCTCTGTAAAATAATTGCTCACGGAGGTGAATGCCTCCTCATTTGACGAAAATCTCTGGCCCCTGAGCGTAATTTTTAGATTAGGGAACAAAAAGAAGTCGCTTGGGGCTAGATCTGGTGAGTAAGGTGAATGTTCAAGTGGACTTTCGCCATGCCAACCGCTGAGGTGTGAGACAGCACGTAGTCTTGATGAAACAGGATTTTCTTTTCATGCAAATGTGGCCGTTTTTCCTTTTTCTGCCTACAGTTGGTTAAGAAATGATGTAATACGCATCATTCTTCTGTAATCGTTCTACCTTTTTGAAGATAATTGATAACCCCACGACTATCCCAAAAACAGTCGCCATAACTTTCCCAGCCGAAAAAAAGTTTTTTTTTTTTGGAGCCGAGCCCCCCCCCCCCCCCCCTGCAGTCCACTGTTTTGACTGTATTTTAGGTTCGGGCGTATAATGGTGTATCCAAATTTCTCGACAGTAATTAACCGGCGGCAAAACTCGGATTTATTGCACCTAAACTGCGCCCGCAGAGCGTTGGAAATGTTCATTCGAACACGTTTTTGGTCTAACGTTAGCACACGCGGCACCCAATGCGCTGACAGCTTTCTCATGTGTAAATCTTTATATAATATGTGACAAACACGTTCTTTTGACATTTTCATAGCATCGGCTATCTCTCTCACTTTAATTTTGCGGTCGTCTAGTACCATTTGGTGAACTTTCGCGATGTTATCGTCAGTTGTTGCAGTTTTTGGACGTCCCGAACGATCATCGTCTCCCAAGCTCCCACGGCCACGATTAAATTCAGCTGCCCAAAATGTCACTGTGGTAAATGGTGGTGTGCAGAGTCCCCATGCACTGAGTCCAACTCATCTTTGATTTGCGTAGGCTTATTGCCTTTCAAAAACAAAAATTTAATGATAGCTCGATACTCAATTTTGTCCATTTTCACAAAAACACTCACATCGACTCACTCAAACGACTGTCAAATAAAAACTACACGTCAAAAATGGCTGAAATTTTGGTGAATAACTGTCAAAAGATGCATAAATACATTCACTAGCTTTTATTGACTAGTGCTGCTATCTTCACGTCGAGGTCGGAGACTTTTCAGCCCACCCATGTACATCACTAGCTTTTAGTGACGAGTGCTGAAACTTTTCAAGCCACCCTTGTTTTTGGGGTTACGCAATACATGAACACTAGGTAAATTTGATTCCATATTCACTTCCATGGGAAAAGTATGGACTCCAACCTGAATGTCGTGTACGACTATGAATTGAAGAAACATTTCATACCATTTAGGGGGGAATAGGGGTTAGGGAACACTCCAATTGGTTGCGTTGTTTTTGCCTGGGGCAGACCGATCCCCAAGCCATGTGATAGATCGTATTGTTATACTGCAGATTTATTTACGATCTTGTTAACTGAATTCATAAGTGGGATTCTATTCGACGCCAGGATATTGGTGTCCTATTGGGATAGTGGTAAGGAATATGGGCTAACATTTCCTGATTACGCGGGTGTTATTCAGGAATGCTTTGACGACATGTCTGTACCTTCCATTATTCTAGAAGACGCGAATGCCCTGTGGGGTCTCAACTTGTTTCAGCTTTTATCTGGCGATAACGAATTGCCCCTCGAAGGGGATTATCCTTTTGTTCCTATTTTTTATCTCTTTCTTTTTTTATTGCTTCCACCGTACGTTTTCCTTTAACGTAACCATATTTTAAGATATTCGAATCCACGTCCAACGCGAGAACCCAGTCCGACGAATAGTACTAATATTAGAAGCAGGACCACACGTGATGGCAATTGTAGTGCATATCTATTTATTATTTATTATTATTAAGGCTAGAGTGATGGAGATCCGAATTATTTTGGCCGTACTTGTGACGGAGTGCAGTTTTTCGGAGCTTCCTGTTTTTCTAATTTATCCCCAATTGTTGTGAAACCTTTCTGATCTTAGGCCAATGTATAGCGAGATAACTTGTAGTAGCTATTCGTGTAACGTGCTTCGCAACTTTCGCCAATTCGATGAGAATAAATATTAACTTTCTTTCCCAAGAGAATGCAGTCGTTAGTTGAATCTAATTATATAGTCACAACCGAACACATGTTGCAACCTTTTTACCAACTCAGTAATAAATTAATTAAAAAGCCCATCGACAAATGTTGTTGTGTAGGAAATAACTAATTTAATTACGAAACAGCTTAGGAGACGCAGATATAATTGGTTCCTATTAGAGTGCATTGTTTTATTACAGGAAAGGTCAAGTAACTATTTAATAATAGTGTACAAAATGTGCACAGATATTTTTTGCCAAGGTTGATATTCTATAACATAGGGTTCTTTTTATAAGCCAGGATGTGTTTAAAAAGTGTAATGCACTTGATCCCGTCAATACTTTCTTGTTGAAATTGTAATTTTTTTATTAAAATTAAAATTAAAATTAATTTTCGAGGAATACTTAAATATGTCATTATATATTTTCAGTGAATTGAGGATCCGACAAAGTTATTGTGGGACAGAACTGTCAACACATTAAGACGCCTATAATCCACCTTAACCAACGTGATCCATAAGATCGACCAGAACCGCGAATCATGTCGGAGAACAGCGATGAAATGCTTAAAAGCCTACTGAGCAAGGACGAAGCATCTTTTGTACCAATAATCGAGGATATAGCTGACTGGTGTGTCTGCGAGGAGGACTATCCAGAGCAAACACCGTTGTCACCGCCTAATAAAAGACGTCGAAAGAAAAACAATACATTTGCCACAACAGGGCCATCATTAGCAACAGCAGCAGCAATTGGTTACCACAAACCATTGTCATCGCTTAATCATACCCGGTATGGGTATCCTTCAATAAATACTCCCGATATAGATGACCGAAAGGCCAACAAGTATCAACGGCATCGTCAACCGCTCGTCGCTTACCAATATGGCAACAATAGTAGTTTGGACTTATACTACCTGTATGGTGACTCATTGGCGCGTTGCGGTCAACTGCGTGAGGCCTTCGACATTTATGCATTTATAGCCAGCAACTATTCAGACGGGTGTGTGCCCCTTCCACGACTAAAAGTTCTCTCGTCCATGTTGATCGATTACATAAGCAGCACCTCGGCAACAACGACAAAATCAACAAGATCAGCAACAGCTGTGAATGCCAACAAAAGATCGCTAAGTAGTAGTTTGCCGATGAAGTCGTATTCAACTTTAACTAAGGGCACTGAGACAGCCGAGGCGGTTGGGACGACAGTAACGATTCCATTGTTGAATACAAACTCAAGCTGCGACCGGTTGCAAGACCGCGTGAGGTATTCTAAAAATAGGCGTATCCAACGATACTGGAAGGATGGGGGCGGCGGGATATCTGACAGTGGCGGTGGATGTGATAATTTCGTCGGCAACCGCGACGGTAGCATTGGAAGAGCTGAGTTCGATAACTTGCTGTGTGATAGCGATAATGTAGGCTACTACGATGTCAATGATGATCACCCCAGATTGTCAGAAAAACCGAGTCCTAACGCACCTGTAATGGATGGCGACTTGGATCCCCTACTATGTCTTGTATGTAAGGATATCCTTCGTTGTCCCGTAACCGCAAACTGTGGGCACAGTTTTTGTCGAGAGTGCTGTGAAACAGACCCCATGTGTCCCGTGTGTCGAATCAAGTTCCCGACAACGTTTATTCCCGCAGCTGCCACTGCAGTCATCGTCTCCGAGTCCCTTTCGTCAGATGTGACAATGACAGAATTATATGCCTCCGATTCCAACATGAATACTTCGCACCGTATGGGCTTTGACAACGCCCTTTCTGAACGGGGGCGGGCATCCTCGTTTGTGCTCGATAATATTAATCCAAACTCAATGTTACGCAATCAAAGTAACGTCGTCGGCGGCGTCAGTACCGGAAGTGGAGCAAACAACATAGTCCCCAATAATAATAACAGCAGCACCAACTCTATAAAATTTATGCCGGATGTGCTCGTCAGACGGCTAGTAGAGAAATGGTGGGGTGCCGACCTACAAGTGAAAACAATCAATGAAAGGGCGACGAGTTTCATGGAATTGAATCTTCTCGACGATGCGTTGAAGTTTTGTAACGCCAGTTTAGACAAATGTGAGTACCACCTACTTCTTTGTTTTCTTTGCTATAGTATTCTCTGCTGGTTCATAAAAACCGATTTGATGTTTTTATTCAAACTATTCTTTTACATCAGGAACCCTTACGGATGAATGGATATGAATGATATACATATGACACGTTTGCAATTGTTGCAAAGCATACACTAGAATAATTTTCAAACATCCTCTTTTTGAACTTCCAGTGCAATACAAAATGTTTGTTAATATTTGCTTGCGAAGATTCCACAGTTTGGCATTTGAATTGCCAGCCGGTCGTTATCTCACTTAAAATTCAATTCGGATTTGTTCTTTCCGCTTTACTGCATTGGGGAGCATTCATGCGGGCTACAAGGACACGAAGTTGGAAAACTCAATGAACGAAAGGGAATGCTTTCTGAATAATAACATAAATAAACGTATCCTGATGAAGGATTTTATTGCCCGGACAGCAAATAAGGTGAAACCATTGGGTAGTCAACGTTCACATTACGGTTCATATCGCTGTGTAGCAATATCTCCTACTTGTCGGTGATATGGGCCGTAAAGATATTTAAGAGGTTTCGCGACGATTCTATAAACTACAAGATTTATTATATCACAACAGTCTCACAGTTCACCGGCTGGGATGTTTCACGGGCAATTTGAAATTGGCATCCAACAAAGGAGGCCTTATATATATTATGCTCTCCTTAGATTTGTAAGGGATACTTGTACGAGTATTACGTTAAGAAACCTTGACAATGACACTATTTTAGAGGTTGTATCATAAATTTCTTCCAAGGAAGGTAGTATAATAATAAAGCCAACTGCGGCAATAGCCAGAAGAAATGTAAAACCCTTGTTTAGGTAAATAATAGCGGATTTAATTTTCCTCTTTCCACAACAAAAAGCAACTCAGGGGAATCAAGATTATGTCCGATTATGGTCATTTTAACACTGTCATCTATACTTTCATCTGTCATTGAATACTTGATTGATGGAAGTATTTTAGAAGCAAACGGGTGGGACAATCGTTTTTTACTAATTAAGTAACAAATTCATTGCGTAAGTTCTTCTAACAAATTTCACGTAAGTCTTTCGAACACGAAATTCAGATTAGGCCATTGGTCCTTGTTTTCTACACTCAACCAGTGCGTTATCAACTCCAGTTATTCTCTTTCATATTTTCAAGTAACCGATGTAGAGTATGCCGTGTGCATCCCAAAATATAGTTACCATCACCATAATCATCATCATCGCCACTACAACCCGGATCCGGTCTTGGCTTATTTTCGCAGGTCCCTCCACCGGGATCCGGTCCTTATCCGAGACCTGTTAAAATGTCCATAATATTTTTTTTTCCGGGCTAGGTTATTATCCTTGCGCCAACCTTTCTCAGGATGTCGCTGTATGCATTGGTTCACTACTTGGCGGGTGCCAAAGTAGCTATCCAGAGGTGTCACATGGAGACTGCATGTCAACTCGGATTTAACAGGGACAAGGATTGTCCTGGCCTTCGCCGGGTTGATAGCAGAGACTTTGTCCTGTACCCCCCCCCCCCCCCCCCCCGCCCCCACCCCATCACATGCCACGACCCGTTTTACGGTCTTTGAAGAAGTCAAAGCCCCCTCCCTTTGAAAAACTCTCTGTTTTGATTATTCCTTTGTCACCGAAACTTGCCAGGATACCTCGCGAATAGAGTATAAACAGCCTCAGGGTCGAGCACACGAGCGTTTTTCTCCATGCAACACCTATCTTGTCGAGATTTTGATCACAACCAATCTTTCGTCGAGCTATCTAGTGAATAATATTGCTTACTAAAAGCAAACTACTTTTGATACTATGGGTGCCAACTTTTGGATATTCTAAAGACTTATTGAATGGCCCTCGTAAGTTCATTCCACACGAATGTGCTGCCTGTATAACAGGAACTACTTCGGAGTAAAACCCAGTGTTCGCGGATCCAATTCACACTAATTTTATTATTTCAATTCACATAAGTTGCCTAATATATCTTATGAGTCAGGTCCATAAGAGATTCTTAAAGAAAAGCTTTGTAATTTATTAGCACACTACTCCAGTCCTAGTTAACCAGTCTGCCAATCTACAAAACCCACCCGACGACGTACCAAAAGAGGCATGGTGAACGATATACTTGTATACAAAGCCCCTGCTCTATAACAACATTACATAAACAGTTACCAACTTAAGAAGTTATTATACACCAAAACTTCGTTCTGACAGAAGGCCAACAATTTTAACAAAACCACTGAAGTAATGTTAACAAGAACACTGAAGACCACAATGTTAACAAGACCACTGAAGTAATGGAACACATGCAAGTCCAACCCGCCGTTAGTAACGCTCCCAAGAGTAGCACAGAAGCTGGTTGCAAAACCGTCGATCTCCAACCATTCTGACTCCAGGGAATAACCTCGCCTTTCCAAAAGAGTAAGTAAAGCGACATCGATTGCAGATTCCAACTCTAAGGAAGCGGGCGTTATTTCGAGAGAAGTGTTAAAACACACATAAAAATAATCGTGTTGACGGTTGAGGTCCGAGAGGTAATAATTTGTATGCTCAAAGCAATGCAAACAGGAACATATGTTATCTGTCCAAGTACATATTAAATAAAGTTCTCAAAACCAAACTTGAAGACATTATAACAGACAACAACATATAACAGATACTCTCAAATTAATTAACTGAATAACCACCAGAAAATAGTTGTTGCTTCCTTTGGATTTGACACACTGGAAACACTCGCCTATTTATTTACCAGCACCGAGTCCCATCATCTTGAAATCACTTAACCTGAGCTCGTTTGGATTGATTCATGTTACAGGTCAAACGGGGACTCTATGGTGTCACCGCTGTCAAGAAAACTATAGACCTCACACACACGTCTAAATGGAAACTAGATGATTACAACGCTTTTATTAAATCCTGTTACACAAATGCCCTGCGCGGAACAAACAGTGCCGCCCCTGAATCCAGAAGTATTCGACAAATATGCCAATAAAATACGCGAAAATATCATTGGCACTGTTGTCGATTAAATTCCACTTACCTAAAGGACTTATAAAATGACTAGCGATCACAAGTGATGTTTAGTAATTTGTAACATTGACGATCCACATTCGATCAAAGGATCAAATATTGTGTCTGCTGGCTAACAAAGTACATCCCAAAGGAGGATCTTTCATTATACAAGCACCAAACGGAAAGAGGATTGCAGACTGTTGTCATATATGATGACCAACAGAAGCAACCTTGTAAAAGAAAGTCACAGACGAGTTGAGTCATGTTTTGATATGTCAAGTGTCGAAAACTAAGAACCAGAGAAAGGAGTTGTGTACCCAGATAGTCGGAAAACGATCCATTCTAAAAAACAGTCAGTCCATGTATTTTGTTAAAACCATTTCTTGTCAAGCTGTTTAATGATGAAGTTAAGAAATTTGGTCTATAATAAATAGTGAAACAGCTGCTCGATAATGTAGTGGTTAGTATACCCGCCTGTCACGCGGGGACCGGGGTTCGATTCCC
Source organism: Microdon myrmicae (assembly GCA_963931805.1). Lineage (NCBI taxonomy): Eukaryota > Metazoa > Arthropoda > Insecta > Diptera > Syrphidae > Microdon > Microdon myrmicae. The sequence continues at coordinate 170,071,659 of OZ007498.1, read as the reverse complement.
CGGCGGGGAGCCTCTGGCGCAAGACTAATGACCTTGCCCGGAAAAAAACAAATCATGATGGAAAATTTAACAAGCCTCAGTACTTGCTAAATACAGCCAATACCAGCTCCTGGATGTAGTGCCGATGATGATGATGATACCAGCCTATCACGCGGGAGACCGGGGTTCGATTCCCCGCCGGGAAGCCTTTGGCGCAAGACTAATGACCTTTCCCGGAAAAAAATCATTATGGAAAATTTAACAAGCCTCAGGACTTGCTAAATACGGCCGAGACCGGCTCCCGGATGTATTGCCGATGATGATGATGAAATATTGAAACAAATACGTTGTTTCAAGATGATATCACTATATAATGAGGGTTCTAATAATATATCTAAAATATGTTGTCGAGAAACAAAGCAAGTAGAAGTTCTGTCAGATGGGAAAGAAAGCATCCAATTGCCGATCATTAAAGGTATTTTATGGGAATAAAACATCGTGGGTATATCCAATCCAAATTAGAAATCAAATATTTGATCTGGCAAGGCAGAACCCCAAAGACCCCAAATCTTTCTTCCACTTCATCAACCACAAACGGAAATCTGATGCCTATCGCACCTCACTTTTCTACGGCTCAACTACTACAACGGACTCCCACACCATAGACTATCTTTTCGCGTCCTTCTTCAAACTGTCCTTCACGGACGACTCGTTCGAGCCTAACCCCTCCTACTTTACTGGCATGTCTGAGTTCTCCCTCGGCCCTTTCACCCCTCTACACATTCAACAACACCAAGTCATAAAAAAATTTGAAGAACTGAAAGACGATTTCAGTTCCGGCCTAGACGGGCTCCCTGCTCTCCCCCTAAAAAAATGTTTCTCTTCTCTCTCTCTCCGTTCGCGTCAATCTTCAATCTATCCCTTGCACAAGGTCTATTCCCTGACTTTTGGAAATCCTCTTACATAACCCCCATACACAAAAACGGGAAAAAACGGTATATCCAATTATCGTCCCATTGTCAAGCTTTCGCACATTCCCAAACTGTTCGAAGGCCTTCTATATGAGGCGTTATGTTTTCGCTGTGCACCTATCATCTCTCCGAAACAGCACGGCTTCCTCTCAGGCCGGTTCATTACAACTAACCCTGTCGAATCCACACCCCACACACTCCTTGCCTAGAAAACAGCAATGGGGTCGATGTAGTCGCTACCGACTTTAGCAAGGCCTTCGTCAAAATCTCCCATTCTCTTCAAGCTATCTTCCATTGGTTTCGAACCCCCGCTGATTAAGTGGGCCTCATCCTATCTCAGTTATCGAACCTACCGTGTGCAATTTAGATCCACCCTCTCCGATCCTTTTTTCCCAACATCAGGTGTCCCCCAGGGCAGTCATCTCGGCCCTCTCCTATTTATCCTAACCATAAACGATATTGGCTCTTGCATTAATCACTCCTTCATCTCGCTTTACGCGGATGATTCCAACATTTTCAAAACAATCCACTCTCCCCTGGACTCCCCACTTCTCCAATCGGATCTTGACAGCTTCTCGACTTGGTGCCAAAATAACTGCCTAGAAATGAATATCGCCAAATGTCACACAATCACCTTCTCTCGGAAGAGTTCCCCCACTCACCCACGCTCTTATCTCTTACTGAACCAACCGATAACATCGGTTGAATTGATTCGCGATCTGGGCGTCCTATGCGACAAGGAGTTCAAATTTACGGCACACATTGATTACATAATCCTCAAGGCCAACGCCGCCCTTAGGTTTGTCAAACGTTTGTCGAAGAAATTCCTTAACCCCTATGTCACCCGATCACTCTACACAACTTTTGTCCGGCCACTACTCGAATACGCCAGTATCAAGTGACTCACATTCGCAGGATTGAGGGTGTTCAACGTCGTTTCTTGCGCTTTGCCCTCCTCGGACTAAACTGGGAAAATCCATTCATTCTACCACCATACACAAGCCGGCTCCCTCTAATCAATCTCAACACACTTGAAAAGTGCAGAATCCATGCCGACATCTTCTTTGTCCATCGCCTTCTGTCTGGCTCAATCAATTGCCCAAGCCTACTCACTTTAACATTGCATACAAACCCCCGTAACGTATGTAGACCTCGACTGTACGTGCCCGCTCATCACACTTCTTACGGCGCCAACGAACCCATCTCGCGTATGCTACGACAGGCCAACTCTTTCCCCACCTCCTTCGATTTCATCAACATCTCCACTCCCGCTCTTAAACGACGTCTCAGAAGAAACCCGTCCTAAATCCGCCCCCTCCCTTCAATAACCCCTCTACCCTGCAATCATCTCCTATCATTCCCTCAAACTAGTTCTCCCCTACACCGTTCCACCCCCCCCCCCCCCCCCCGCTCGCTAACCCCCGCCCCTGTATCAGTCCGTACACATGCCCTCGACTGTCGCACAAAGGTCGCGTTTACCACACCCACATACATTCGCTCTTCCCTGGCCCGCTACCTCCCCTATCGCCCAGTAATCTTCAACTTCCTGGTTTTCTTCTCCTTTTTTTCGATTGAATAATTGATTAAGGTCTTAACCACTACTCTAGATTTTAAGATAGTCTGTAAGGTTTTATGATAAGTTAATTTTAAGCTTGCATTAAGCTAAATAAAAATGGGGGTTCCGCCTTCAATCAATCAAACACATTAGAAACTTCCCAAAAAGGAGGAGGGGGCGGGGAATCCAACTTGGAAACCCCACATATACCCTCGGACATAGTCAAAGGGTTGAAAAGAGGATGATGGGCGTCAAACTTTTTCGCCTTTCGAATGCAAAAATACGGGATTACTTACATCAAGAGGAACAGCAAATGAAACCCAACAATGCACTTCAATATTAAGCAATAGTAAGCGATGCGCGGATCAATCAGGCAAAGAGTGGAGGAGGGGTGTCGTATGTGACGTATATCACATCAATCGGCGTTGTTAACATATCAACGATAACTGCATGTCCTCAATTGGATGCATTAGAAGGAACGAAAAACACTCTTTCTGTTGGAGTAATCTCTTGTCGTTCCGGATGTAGTAGTTTGTTCAGGGAGCGTGTCTCCTAGTCCTTAAAAGGAGGAAGGGATCTCTTAGACCGCTCCCGAAAAACGTCCTACTGAGGTCGTTGCCGTGCTTCCTCAGAGCCTGAGGGAAGAGCAACGTCCTGTTGTTGGTCCTGGTTTCTGTCAGTTTTTCCGGTCTTCGCAAACTCTCGTCTCCGCTGGGGTTGTTTGAAAATTGGGGATTGGTCGAAAATGAAATTCGGTTTTTACTTACTAGAAAATTTTATTTCCTGAGTCTTCTCGGCTTGATGTACATTCAGATACTGCCGTCTGGCACAAGGAATATTAGGATACTGCGGGCCTACTGTTCCTTTATAAAGGGAAACAAATCGAGATTTGTATCTCGAAAATGCACGATGCCATACCAAATCCCGATTTTGGTACACTGAGTGAGATGCTCAATGTTTGTTTAAGAGAAGAATTCAGTTTTCTGAATTCTCATGACACTATTGTGCATATGAGGATATGTAATTGAATTTGGGTTTTGTTTGTTTAATTTTTGAGGGATTTTACCAGATTGAGATAATGTATTTCTGGATTTTGAATTTAGATTATGCCGTGGGGCAAATGCAAAACGATAAACGAATATTTGATTCGTTTATTGCGAATTTTGATTTTAGTTAGGATTTTTGATTAAATTATGCCATGGGGGCAAATGCTAAGCGATAAACGGGTGTTTGATTCGTTTATTGCGAATTTTGGATTTAGTTTAGGTTTTTTAGGATCTTGATTAGATTTAAGGTTTTAGTGTAGGATTACTGGGATTAGGATGTATGAATGGGGGAAAAAGGTGGTAGGCCTTTTTAGAGCACTACACGGATACGGGGAAGACCTGATCACTATAGGAAACAAGAGTTGTGGAAAAAACTATCCCCTCCTTGCCTCCCGAGGCCTTTGGAAGGGGCTTTTTCTTACCATCCTCATGATGTGGCTAACTTGATAACATTTTTAAAGACAAATGATCCGACTGCTATCACACATTACCCACTCCCAGAACACATTATTAAAGGATAAGCGTATTCAATCAAAACCTCTTTTCTCGGAAACATTAACATTTTCCTTACGCCTAAAGCATTTTATAATAATTTGTCATTAGTAGCCTTACCCATATTTCATTCATTCCTGATGAAGGCAGCTCTAGTACACCCCTAATCCCTTATCAAGTTGGCATCGACAATACAAACATAACAAATTGACAATTCTCCAATGAACCGTTGAGTTTTGTGTCAAATTATTTTAATTAAAAATCAAGGCAAGTCCCTTATTGCTCTTTCGTAGTTTGCCCTGCGGAAATGGGTGTAAATTTCATTTCAAAATGAACAGCACGTAGTGGTGTCCTTTGCTGTTTTGAAATTACTGTCACTTCAATAAACTTGAATGACGCAAGCATGGAATGTTCTATCCTTTTTGTAGTCTCAGGCTACTATAATACGTTTTGTCTGCGAATTTGTGTATCTATTTTTATTTCCAACGACGCTGAAACCAAGACCAACAACGTTTTCATCAAATTAATGGTCTGTTTAAAAATGTCTCTTCAACCTTATTTGGGATCTGGCATCTAAACTGTTTTGTGAAAGTTGAATTTTTTGTCATTTGGTATCAAAGGAACGAAGCAGACAGTAATCCGATGTTTAAATTCAATTACCCACCCACTTTACACTTTTCAGCAAGACAATATGTTCAAAAGGATCACCTTAATATTTATGAGTATTTGCGGTGACAATATCTTGTAATTTGTTGTAAATGGATGGATTTTCTTTAGTAAATGAAGAGTCCTTTAACGAACCTTAAAATGTGTGGTTTGTAGTAAGATAAAGTCAATCTAACGACCAAGAGTTGGCGCCGATAAACTCATACAACTACGTACACGACAGGATTAACAAACTGGAAACCTTAAGATAATCGACGACGTTGATTTATGTGAATGCTTATGACGCAAATTTCCAACGGTAAGTGTGGACAGATTAAATTGAGAACGATGAGATTTGGTTAAGGATGTGCTAAGCTTTGTTATACTCCAAAGGACTTTTGACCCACAACATCGTTTACATTGATGGCATTAAACGAGATCTGTATTACATATTCATGTTATGGTTAGAGACAAAACTAATAGCACTATTAACAACATACAAATATTACCCCAAACGGAATAAGATACATTTTGTGCCGGTAAGTTTTTAGAAATGTGTACATTTTTAGAACAAATTAGAGTTGACTTCAAAAAATAGCGACAATTGTTTTTCTTAAATTTCTTTATTCATCCACTTCAATTTTCTCCCTTTCAAAGTAATCCTCCTCAAATATACTATTTTTGTGCCAGCGCTTTTTCCAGTGTTGAAAGCAATTCTGGAACTCACTTTTCGGTATAATAAGCCAGAATCGCTTATTTTTATCTCATGAATGGCGGTAACGTCGTCCTTTCAGGGTTCTCACTATTTTTCGGAACAGAAAACAAGTCCCATGGAACCACGTCTGAGGAATATGGGGGCTGTGGTATGGTTGCGGTTTTGATTTTGGCCAAAAAATTACGAACAAGCAATGAACTGTGAACGGGTACGAAAGCCTAGAATTGTTTTGCTACAAATCCTGGTGTTTTTCGGGTTGCTTCACGAAAATCTCGGAGAACTTGTTGGTAATATTGCTTATGGTCGTTTGACTTCGTAGCAAGAACTCATCACGCGCTCCCTATAGGGGATTTACCAAGGTTGCAGCTTAGAGTGACACATGTTTCAGGTGCCGATCGGAAAATGCTGGAGGAGGCAAAATCTGCCGTTTGAATTTGAGAAAAGACCATTAAATTCGGCCTTATTTTGGGTGGCAAATATTTTACAACCTAGGGGCGCACGAAGCTTTTATCCACCCCTGTACACTAATGCAATTAAACACGGAGAACACAGTAAGGATAATTTCAAAATTCGACCGAGCTTATCAAATATTTTTTTGTTTTTCTGTATTTTTTTTTTAAAGATTTAAACACCTACTGGTGTATTTACGAGTAATTAATAACAATCTAGTAACATACAACTTTCCTACCATTATTCCTTTGATTCCGAATATATCGGGTTTTCCAATAGGGACTTGACAATTTTTTTTTTAAATAAAACCCAAACCATTTGAGATATTTCAAAAACTTTATTATCGGCTTGAAGTACAATCAAAACGTTTATGAATGGAACTCGACTTCGTTCATATGACCACAACGGAGACGTTTGCAGCGGTCGATTCGTTGGACCCAATTTTCGGTGACGCGGCCACATTTCGGCCGTCACGGGCGCTATTTCGCCTTCAATGTTGGCTCTGAGTTCTTCCAACGTGGTTGGGTTGTTGGCATTGACCAACGAGTTGGCGTAGGCCCAAAGAAAATAGTCTAGAGGCGTTAAATCGCACGAACGAGGCGGCCAACCGACTGGCCCATTTCTTGAGGTAACACGCTCATCAAACTTACTCTTCAATAAATCGAATGTATCGTGTGCTGTGTGGCTTGTGGCACCGTCCTGTTGAAACCACATGTCGCCCAAGTCCATATCTTCCAATTCGGGCCAAAAATAATCGGTAATCATGGCGCGAGAACGATGGCCATTGACAGTAACGTGACGATCGTTATCGTCGACGAAAAAGTATGGCCCAATGACGCCGCTGGCATGCAAACCGCACCAAATAGTTATTTTTTTGGGGATGCAGTGGTGATTCATGAAGCACATGTGGATTTTCACCCGACCAATAACGCATGTTTTGCTTATTGACGAACCCATTGAGCCAAAAATGAGCTTCTTGGCGCATCTTTTCCAGAGCCCAATCGGAGAACGTACGTCGCTTCAAAGGGTCCTTCGGCTTCAATTCTTGAGTCAGCGTGATCTTGTATGGGTGTAAACCAAGATCCTTACGCAAAATTCGCCATAAAGTGGTCTGGGCGATGCCCAATTCTTGAGAACGCCATAGAATTGACTAATTTGGATCGTTTGCTACGGACGCCTGAACGGCCGCGATATTTTCGACACTTCGACCAACCCGTTATCTCACTGGCACGGCAACATCACACAACGAATATGTAGACTCAAATTTTTGCAGTAAACTTGTTATTAATTGTCTACTAGGGCGAGAATTACGACCGAAAATTGGAGTTAACGCTCGTAAAGTTGCGGTCACTGACTCCACATTTCGGTAGTAAATGTTTATAATTTGCAGACGTTGTTCGTTCGTGTACTTAACCATTATGAAAGTGTTGAGTTTACTGAATAAATTGACAGTGACAGTTACAGTTTGATGATTAGTGAAAGGCTGCGTTCACAAATTAAATCCAAAGTTGTCAAGTCCTCATTGGAAAACCCGATACTTGCTATACTTGCCAATATTTGATCGTGTGCAATTTATTACTACTCACTCTCCATAGTTAAACTGTAGTTTAATTGTTTTGGACTTCTGACCATGCTATCATTATACAGGAGTTGGAGAGCCCTTATGTTGATATGCTGATGGAGTTGCTATTCACGAGTTTAACCCTTATGTCAATGACCAACTTTACCGATAGTAATCATTTCGTCGCAATTTCACGATTGCTCGGCCTAGTAGACGAATTTCGGTCCTATGTCTTAGATCATCTCCATTCAAACGTTTCTGAATGATAATTACGAAATTTCAATGAAAAAAAAATTTTTTTTTACTTTCAAATTGACATTTTAAAAAATCGAAATGAGTACCCGGGTACCCGGTCATTGACATAAGGGTTAAGCATACAACATTATCGACATCGTCCACATCCAGATACTTATGCACATTGACAATCATCATCATCGGCGCTACAACCGGGATCCGGTCTTGGCCTTATTTAACAAATCTCTCCATCGGTCCAGATTTCGAGCCAATGTCATCCAGTTTGGCACTCCCAGGCTCTGGGCGTGACACACGAATCATAATGGAACAAAAAACTACAAAGCGTAAGCCTTTGGCGGATTAGAAGAGTCGACTGTTGGAGTGTTCCGCCGAACACTGTTCACCAAAGAGGTGAAAACACAGTTACTTTTATTTATTGTTCACGCTCCTTTTATTTCATCATTTGTTTCTTTCGTGCTATTTAAGTATCGTTCAATATTTCAATATAACAATCACTTGCGAAACTAAACTGGGAATATATTTGTATCGTACAATATTTCACTATTACAAGCACTTGCGAAATTAAGAACAACTTTCGACTGCTGCGCGTTCCTTGAGTGTATGTTAAACGTCGAGTATATACGTTACGCTTTTTAGTCGTATTGCGCGGCGCGGTCCGACCTCCTCGTAGCGTTCTCTGTGACTTTCTGTTCGAATTAATTTTCCCTAAGACGACTGCCCGATCTAAATTTTCCTATCCGACCTATCTGTCTCTTATCTTCCAGAGAAAAGTTCCACTTTGGTTTTCAATTCCAATTTCTTATCGGAATCTTGTTTCGAAGCATCAATCGTGCCGCCACTTCTTTCTTGATCCCATCATGGGTTTTGTTTTCGTTACCCATCTGGCTTACGACAACAGAGTTTTTGTGTGCTTCAGATGCGTAACAAAGGAACCGTGGGATTTGGTTTGTACATCGCATTTCCCAATCATAAACGTGGGATAGGCGTTACGATGTTTATGATTGCAAGAATTGTTGGTCGGCGGGCGAATCGCTAGGCCCTTGGTTGCGCACGTGCCCTTGTCGGTTTGGGATCTTGCGAGGAAATTAGGGTGCTAATTGCTATTAGCTACATGAGGAGATTATTCTGTTTGTTTTTAGAAAAATGTGATTAATGGATGAATCGAATGGATGCATTGGATGGATGTGTGGCGTTTCTAACAGATACACACACAATATACAAACAAGTAGTGAAGAACATGTTTTTGGTCTAACGTGAGCAAACGCGACACCCAACGCGCGGACAGCTTTCTCATGCCTAAATCTTGATTTAATATGTGACTATTATGCTATGCTATTTCTGTGAGTTTAATTCGGCTGTCGTCTAGCACCATTTGGTGAACTTTAGTGATGTTGTGGGGGGTCTTTTAAGCTTACCTGAAGACCCCCCATAATTGCAATCACATGGTGAACTTTAGCGATGTTATCGTCAGTTGTTGCAGTTTTTGGACGTCCCGAACGTTCATCGCGTCCCAGGCTCTCACGGCCATGTTTAAATTCAGCTGCCCATAATTTCACTGTGGTATATGATGGCGCACAGTCCCTATACACAGAGTCCAACTCATCTTTGATTTGCGTAGACGTATTGGCTTTCAAAAACAAAAATTTAATGACAGCTCGATACTCAATTTTGTCCATTTTCACAAAAACGCCCATATCGACTCAAACGACTGCCAAGTAAAAACTACGCTTCCAAAATGGCTGAAATTTTGATATGTGACTGTCAAAAGATGCGCAACTACATTCAATAGATTTTATTGACAAGTGCTGCTATCTTCATGTTGAGTTCGGGAACTTTTCAGTCCATCCTTGTATATACTTATATAAATATAAATATATATATATATATATATATATATATATATATATATATATATATACATATCATCATCATCATCATCATCATCATCGGCACTACAACCGGGATCCGGTTTTGGCCCTATTTATCATGTCTCTCCACCGGTATCCGGTCCATATCTGAGACTTGTTAAATTGTCCATAATAATTCGTTTTTCCGGTTATTAGCCTTGCACGGACCTTTCTCAGGATGTCGCCGCTGCATGCATTGGTTCACTACTTGGAGGATGCCAAAGTAGCTATCCAGGCGTGGCACGTGGAGACTGCATGTCAACTTGGATTGAGCAGGGACAAGAATCGTCCTGGCCTTCGCCGGGTTGAAAGCAGAGACTTTGCCCTGTATATTCGCTCAATGTTGGGCAACATACATCGATTCTTGTAGTCAATATCCGTAACGCTAGAAATGACTGCAATGCCTATATTCAAAGCGCAAAGTTCTTTCACTACCAGAGAGTGAGACAAAAAATACTACACTCTCCCACAGGTAGTAGAAATTTCTGGGCATTTGTGAAGAACATCGTAAACTAGGTCTCTTCATCCATTCCTCCGCTTATAGTCGATGAGGGACCAGTCACCACTGCAATAGAGAAAGGGGATCTACTTGTTGCACATTTTGCAGCCAACTCAACGCCGCCTGATAACACCTCAGTTCCGCCCCAACTTGAGCAGAAGCAGCACACGATGAGCCAGATTCGATTCCGAACGCGTGCTGTTGCTCGGACACTCAATGAGCTAAACGCACACAAATCCACTGGCCCGGATGGCATTCCCCCAATTCTCTTGAAGAGATGTCCCTTCTCATTCTCTAAACCACTGCGGAAACTCTTCCATTTTTCTTATTCTACTGGCAGTTTCCCAAATAGATGGAAGTCAGCGAACATTCAGCCAATTCCAAAAAAAAGGTGACAAATCATCCCTTTCTTCTTATCGACCATAGCACTAACTTCTATTCTATCCAAGGTAATGGAATCACTTATCAACAGTCAACTTTCGAAATATCTGGAATCAAACGACCTCCTTAATGACCGCTAATATGGCTTTCGTAGCAACAGCTCCACAGGAGATTTGATGGCGTGCCTTACCGAAAAGTGGAGCCATTCCATCTACTACCTCCGTGAAAGTAAGGTTGTTGCACTGGATATCTCGAAAGCCTTCGACAGAGTTTGGCATCCAGCCCCTTTTTCAAAATTGCAGTCGTATGGAGTCGACAATTCCTTGATCCAATGGATAAGAGACTATCTTTCTTGCCGTTCAATTCGAGTGGTTCTTGATGGTGTCAAATCTGCCCCCCATCAAATTAATGCAGGTGTTCCCCAAGCTTCGGTACTCTCACCCACTCTCTTCCTGATCTTTAGAAATGATCTCTTGTCAATTACTCAGAACCCAATTCCCTCATTTGCTGATGATAGCACATTGAGTTTCTCATACTCATACGAACATTCCCGACCAAGCTCTTTGACCGTCAATACCAATCTGTAGGTTATGCTTAATACACTGAATTCCGACCTCAACTAGATATACCAATGGGGATTATCTAACCGAGTAGAGTTCAATGCCTTAAAAACCAGTACTATCTTCGGAGGAAACTCCACAACCACGAATTGGAAGAGCTATACCGCAAACCTGCAATAGTGAGACTAATCAGATGGCGAAGATTAAGATGGGCCAGACATGTGGCGCGAGTGGGCAGCGATAGGACCGTGCGTGGAATTCTTGACGCTAGGCCAACGGAAAGACCCGACGGGATGGCCGCGCCGGAGATGGGAGGACAATGTTAGGTCTGACCTTGAGGAGATGGGATGGGCGAACCCCGAAGTAAATATACTGTTGGTGAATGGCACTTGCATCGACGAAGCCAAGGAACTTTCAATCCCCGGCTCTCGGATCAGTTCGACTCTTAATTGGAATGACCACATATTTAAAGCTGCGAAAAGTGCAGCCAAATGTATGGGATTCTTTAAGAGATGCAAAAAATACACAACTCCATCCAACCTAGCGGCTATTTACAAGGGGTATATTCGTCCCAAAATGGAGTTCAACTCCCATATTTGGTCAGGCGCTTCCAAATCGGCACTGCACTTGCTCGATAGGATGCAAAAACGAGCAGTGAAACTTATTGGGGATCCAGCTGTGAATCGATCAATTCCGTCGTTAGAACACAGGCACAACGTGTCGTGCCTAACTCTCTTCTATAGGTATTATCACCGTCGTTGCTCAACTGAACTTGCTGAATGTGTTCCGCCTATTCAGACATTTTCCCGCAATACCCATCGATCTGTGAATGCGCATCAGTTCACATTGAAAGTCAACTTCAGGCACACAAAAAAACATGGAGTCATTCTTTAGCCGCACCACACGAATGTGGAATACTTTACCTGATCATGTGTTTCCTCGTCGTTGTAATGTCTATGCGTTTAAGAGTAATGTACATCGATACATCCTTTCCTTATCCACTTCCTCTCCTTCCGCTCGCACTGTGCTATGACATTTAAGGGTACTCCAAAATCCCCTTTTGTGCGCGCGTTCGTGTAAAAAAAATAACACTGTTCTTGGTTTTTCACAACAAGCCGTCCCAATGATGCAAGAGTTTCTCGTGCACCATCTGTAATTTAACATGCCACTCCTCTAGTGGGTCTGCGATGGTTGCACTAAGTAAATCTCGTATAGTCACTTTAACAAACATTTTGAATTTCAATCCACTTGGACACATTTTGGTTCCTATGTACTCACACCATCATGTACATAAGAAGTGTTATAACCTCACCTTATTGTTTATCATTATTATTCGATTATATTTAATTGGAGATTATATTGAAGTCCGACGACCGTGCTTCCTCGTCTCGTCCGAGGGAAGAGCGTGGACTATTTCATTTATAATTATTTAAAAAAACACTTTTAATTTTACTTTTGTTTGTTTTATTAAAGACAAAAACAAAACTGGCACACTCTTTCCATTGGTTAAACAAAAACAAAATTTTAACAAAACGAAACTTTCTCCAGAAACTCTTTACATTACTTTTACAAAACGAACGTTAATATTTTTGTCGCGAGCCAGCTGGCGAAACCAGACCCTTTCGCTTTTCGTTACTTGTTTGACTCACGTGAAGGATCAGCTAGCCTTACTCCTTCGGTGGTTATTACTCGACATTATTCTTTCGTTAAGTTTTTGATGATGAACGAAGTCGAACCTGGGGAAAAAGGGTCATCTTGCTCTCCAGGTACCTGAAAGCCAGCAACGCATGAGTGTGTTTTCGCCAATCACAATCGAGCAGCTGCCATGGTTGCTCGATTTTGGTTTATGGCATGTGCGACAAGAATTTATTCTTTTTACCAGCTGCTGGTTGCTTGATCTGATCTCAGAATCGTCAAGTCGAGTATTTGTTATTTTTGCTTGGTAACGATTCTGGGATCGTTAGATTAGACAACCGCAGTTGCAGCTGCTAGGTTTTAGGCAATTCGTTTAGGAAAATGGGATAATGGATGGGATATATCTGAGAAATGGGTTCAGATTGATATGTGTTTATTATATGGGAAATGTATCCGTTATATGGGGACATGGATCTTGGCATATGGTTATTAATTACTGTTGAAGTTATTAAGTAATGATGAAACAAATTTAGAATAGAGCTGGGTTTTGATTAATATGTAGATAGATCCAATATAAGAAATATATATATAATATGGAAGTGGGTATAGGTTAATATGGGGATCATCATCATCATCGGCACTACAACCGGGGGCCGGTCTTGGCCTTATTTAACAAGTCCTGACGCTTGTTAAATTTTCTATAATGATTTGTTTTTTCCGGGCTAGGTCATTAAGTCTTGCGCCAGAGGCTCCCCGACGGGGAAACGAACCCCGGTCTTCCGCGTGATAGGCGGGTATACATCTAATATATGTAATAGGTATTTAATATGGAAATGGGTATATTGGGATTTTGGGAGGATGGTAGGGCTTCGGAATCACTACAGAAGTAACATTGCTTAATAACTAACACACAATATGGTCATTGGTCGAACTTAGTTCTGCGACGATAGTGGAGCACGTGTGATTCGAACCGACGCTATGATGCTTAGAATCACTAGAAGATTGAACCAGTCCTCAACACATCAAACCACCGCCTCATGTACGAATTGGATCATTATTTTCAAGTACACTCAACTGATTTTTTACCATTTTTAAACATTTTTTTATTTTCTTTCTATATTCTTAGTTTCTAAATTGAAGGCTAGACAAAAAATGCTTAAATTCTAGCTTAAATAGCTTATATAATAACTTACTGGTCCTTCGCAGACGCTCTAAGCTAAACATTACTTAATATTTGTATAATTTTCCTTTCGGCGACAGAACTTTGTGGCAATACTTATAATTATTTGAAAAACAAAGAAAAATTTGAAAAACTTAGTCAATTTTTTTTTGTTTTTTTTTTTTTTTTCTTAAAATTTAACTTACTTAACTTACCTAAACTTATCTAGTTTTTTTTTTTTATTTTATTTTATGTAAAATCACTTAGCTTAACTTAACTTAAATCTTATACTACCTTAATTCTAGAAAAGCTAAGTCTATGTAAGCTAGCTGATGATAGTGTGATTCTATACCGACTTTGGTATCCAGGTCTTTATATGCCATTCAACCACCAGAACTGTTGACGCTGTCTAATACTATCGTCCCGGTCTCTGTGGGAGATAGCCCTACTGAAGCACAGGAGCTCTTCTTCGGTGCGCGTTACTTCCCGGTCGTAGCACAATCGCCCGTCTATGGATGATCTACTTACATGATAGATCGACGGAATTCCGGATCTATCCTGTATAAGCCCTTTCATGTCCAAATCAAGGAACGCTTCTGGTGGAACAAAACCGTTGCGACGCACGTTCTCATAGTACAGGGTATTTGGATAATAAGCCCCGAAAATTAGGTCATTGGACGAGCATATTGCTCTCGCAATATGTCCTCTGATTAATTTAATCATAAAATTATCCACCCTATTTATGCAGGCTTTATTATATAAAGTCTCATTTGAGTAGTACTTTTTGTATTCCGATTCCGGTGTTCGATATAATCTGAGACAGGTTCTCAGACACTTCCTTTCGAACACCCGAATCTTTTCCATCAAATTTGAACCTATGTTAAACCATACTGGACAGCCATATATGAGCATTGGCCTGATTAGCGTCATGTAGCATATGACTTTTACCCAGGTATTTAACTAAACTCTTGGTTTCCAGTTTATATCCATGCGGTCCCACGATAACTAGCTTTCGCCAGTTTTTCCTTGTGTCGTTCGTGGCTTTATATAATGGGGTTCTAAATAGGTTGGCTTCACATTTTTGGAAGTTGATCTTAAGTTTCCAGTCATTGCAATAGCGCTGCACTTTGTTGAAATCTCGCTGTATTAAACTATTTATGATCTCAAGTTTCGGAGCTGTTCTGTAAATTATGAGATCGTCTGCGTACGCAATAGCCTGCGGGAGTGCATCTAATAAGTCGCTAATGTAAATGTTAAAAAGAATCGGAGAGAGTACCGCGCCCTGTTGCAAGCCATTCTTGATATTATACGTTTTATTAGAGGAACCTCCTGTCCTTTGACATATCGTAAAGTACATATAGTAAAGGCTTATGTATGCCATGTCTGACCAGTTTGTAATACAACCCTTCGATCCAGACGGTATCAAAGCCTTTTTCCAAGTCGATCAGACAGGCACCTGTGCATTGGTTCCTACATTTATTCCATTGTATGTCGGAGACCAGTTTAGCTGCGGCATGTGTGGTTTCATGACCCGCCCTAAAGCCAAACTGGTTATTTGGAATAATGCTATTGTCGTCTACCCATTTTAGCAGAGCTTTGTTAATGATTTTTTCAAATACTTTACTGATGCTTGGGAGTAAACTTATCGAACGCATGTTCATTGGGTTTGTACAGTCTTTGCCCTTTTTTGCGATGGGCTGAATGATAGCCGTTTTCCAACGCGCGGGATAATATGCATTATTCAACGCGTTGTTAAATAGGACCGTGTATATATCTATTGCCTTTGTGGGCAGGTTCTTGAGTACGATGTTAGGTACTCCATCTATTCCCACTGACTTTTTGCTTCTTAATAAGTCGAAGATACTCTGGATTCCTTCCCTTGTGATTAAAAGGCTATTAGCCCCACCATTGGCATTAATGTCAATTGACAGATTATCGTCACTGAATTCCGTAAAACCCGGATTCTCCGATTGCCAATGTGAAATTTCATTCCGGAGGTGCAGGTGATTCAGTCGAATTCTGTCCTCCAGGTCATGGTTTCGGTGAATGCTTTCATTCACCTTGTACATTTCGTGAAAGACAGCTCGTACACTCAACTGATGTGGAATTGCTATGATATACGGCTCTGATGCTCTCTTATTCGATTTTTTCTTTTCGGTGTTATTCTTCACTATTTGCCTGTTTATTGTGCGGGTATCTGTTAGCAGGAGGACTATGCCTCTAGAGATATCCGACGATCTACTTGATTCTATCAGTATGATAGGAAAGAGAAACACAGAACTCTTCACCCACAACGGGGGCACGCCCCCATGCCTACCGGCTATCTTATGACAGATGGTTTGTAAAGTAAAAATTACACCTCGCACTTGTACACCTTGCACTTGTCCACCTATATATTCGAAGATTAAATCGAGAAATATGTGATCTGTGAATGAGTTACTCAGTTAACTTATTGTTATTTCTAATACCATAGTGAAGAGTTACGGAATGTGTGAATTATTCTAAGTGAATGCTCAAAACATTTGTTTATCATCTGAAGTAACTTTATTCGGTAGAGAAAATTCTTAGTATTCTATTAAGTAAAAAAAAAAATCTCGATTAACCATATGCGGTTTGGTTAATTAAGATTTTTAGTTTTGAATTGACCCCCTGAATTGAGGATAACTTAATTTTCTCATATATTAAACTAACGTCTTTCTGCGTTAAATGTTACCTGCTTAAGCGGTATTTTCTTATTGATCTGGACGTCTTCATGACAGTGCTATGAAATAGCTGATTTATTATCGAAAGCAAAAACTAATTACATTACAGACTACATGGTGTCGAAACCCCGTGAGATTAAATCAGTAAGTTTCCACAAATAAAAGAATAAATTATATGTTGCCCAACAATGACCACACCACAGTGTAGCATGTTGATCCTACGTATTCCCAATTGTACGCATGTCGCAGCCTCCTTACCATATTACCCGCTGACGGAGTTGAGTAAACTATATTTAATCATTAATGACGCCCTACACGTAGATAAGATGATAACTCTTGGTGTACGGAGGGGATTTGACGAATTCGAGACAGATGAATGATGATGTGCGTTAGACAATTTTCACGTAACTGCAAAGGTCATTAACTCCAAACTTTCAAGAGATGTGATTATGCGAATAATCCCATGATTGATTGATTATATTTGAAGGATACAATGATTAATAAATATAAAAAATTGACAAATAAATACAGAAAATGAAAATCACAATGAACTGTATTTTGAGAAAGCATATGATCACGAACAACCTCCCCTTTCAATTTTGTGCTTGTTATTAAAGATATCACTACCACAATTGGTGACTTGCCTCTCTACTTATTATATTCCATATGCACATTCTACAACTATTTTTTAATTCCTCGTTTTATCTTAATTTCATTGAATAAAACAGCCAAAAATGTTCCCAACTGCGATAGGCTCCAGGTAAACACACAGGATGTCGACATGACCTCACAATAGTTAAATTAAATTAGTGGTTGGAAAAAAAAATTAAATACACATAATTTAAACCAACCCCCACAAGTTTGGAAACTCTTGAAGTCAGATTAACATTAACTTCGCTATTCTGATTAGTGAGTGATCCCATCGCTTCACACTTGCACACCTAAACTAAAACGTATGCCAGATATAGCATTGAAACAGTATGCAAATTGTATTCTGAAGTCTTTTTAAATTTATCATCACATCCCGAATTTAAGCCAACGTCGATGTCAGCTATCTCTCACAGAGAAGGAAAATTTTTATGACTCACGGGCTCATGGTGGACGAAATCTAAGAACAAATCTTCGCCCTGTAGTTATGCAAGTCCTATGACCTCATTTAATTTGCCAATTTTGTTCCACCACAGATTCCGTAGAAAAAATATCTGCCTGTTACTGCAAATTCGGCCGGCGAGATTCAATTACTCCTCCCAAATCAACCTCAATGAAATCAATTAACTTTTATTTTCCATTTAGTTTGGCCTTTTCAAATGTGCTCCGTCCATCTACAACACATCCGACACTCGGCTGCTATTGAACCCGTAACCAGTCGGCCATTCATCGTTCTGCTGTTGACACATTCTTCACATGTGTGCGGTCGAAAAGAACGACACCAAAACCATATGTCCACTTTCATGAGATGTCGTTCAAGGGTGTGCGTCGCTTCCACCCGACCTCGCCCTTTTAATTGCTCCACAACAATGGGCAACCCTTGTTGTCTGGCAATGATGTGTGTCCTTTGTTGCCATACAAGATGAAACACACGTATTTGATTATACATAAATTCGAATACTTGTAGAGCTTGAGCATGTAATTCAATCTAAATAAAGTCACCGTTATATCATCGACAGTTTAAACTGCATAACAAAGCTAAAACGTCACCGAATCGAGCGGACGACTGAACTAAACCAGTTTCTAAGTCGCTCGCCCACATTGAGTACTCTCCACTGTCCCCCAGATATTAGCAAATCTAATTTAATCGGAGATACGGTTATCAGTCAAAATGATTTGATGATTGAATGATCCCACCCCAATCCACTTGCTTCACCCTTTCACTTTACGTCAGTTCGCATGCAAAAAAAAAAGTATATTAGGAAATAAAGCCAGAAGCTGGATCTGCGTCCACCGTCAGTATGTAGTGGATGACGATGATGCTCTATCAAAATGACATAGTAATTGACACCCTGACAACGAATGTGTCATGTAACCCATGACGTGACAATATTCTGTGGGCCACTGAATAGTTTGTGGGGGTGGCATGGGCATTTTTACACCACCCCTATATTGATGGCAGGCGACAGCTTGTGATACTCGCTGTCACATGTGTCTGAACATCAATTTAGAGAGGAGACAAATGTTGTTCCAAGAGGACGACTATGTTAGGCAAGAGTTACTCTAGAAAATTAAGATTTTTGCTATTTTAATAAAAGGGTCGACGAACGGGGTTTCCGACGAAGAAATTCTTATGAGTAATGTTGGAACAAAGCGACTTCATAAAAATTATTAGTGTAGTTGGGGATGTTCGGAATGTGGTTGTTGGCTTGTGCAGGAAGCGATCAAGAGAAAAGTCCGCAGATACACTCATTTTTTAATCACTATAAACTCATCCTATTACGTAAAAAAATGTTATACGGATGGTTGACAAAATGCTTTATACGGATGGTTGATTACTAAACGTTACGCCACAATTACACCGCAATTAATGTAAAAACAAAAAAATTTAAAATGATAATACACATAAACATTAAACATAAAGGACCAATTTTTATATATGTATTTGTGTTACTATACCAAGAGCTTGGGACAATAATGGTGAATTTTGTTTTAGAATACAGGTTGGAATGTTATACATACTTACTATACATATTTTGGCAGAAGTGCATTTCGTTAATTGACCACAATTATAATTACTTCATCTCGAACGAAATAGACACAATAAGCAACAAGTCAACAGTGTTTACAAAGGACTACAGGAAAGTGCAATAACATCATCACCATCATCGGCACTACAACCGGGGTCCGGTCTTGGCCTTATTTAAAAAATCTCTCCACCGGTTCCGATTTCGAGCCCATCTCTCCAGCTTGGCACTCCCAGGCTCTGGGCGTTCTGGTCTACGCCATCCCTCCATCGCAGACAAGGTCTGCCGCGCTGTCTCCTTCCATACATCCTGCCACAAAGGACTTTCCGGGCAGGCTCCTCTACGCTCATTCGACCTAGGCGGCCCGCCCACCGGAGTCTACTCAGCTTGAATTTTCTTACAACATTAGCTTCAAGGTAGATTGCGTACAACTCATGGTTGTAGCGTCTCCGGAATCGTCCGCCCTCACATACGGGGCCAACAATTCTCCTTAAAACTTTCCTCTCGAACGCGGCTAAGAGTTCAGAGTGCCTTTTATTGAGCGAGCACACAGGTCTCAGATTCATACATGAGTACTGGTAAGACCATGGTCTTGTACAGTAGTAGCTTGGATGTTCTGGACATATTTCGGGATTTAAAGAGCCTTGATAGACCATAGTAGGCTATGTTGGATTTGATCAGCTGTTCGCGTATTTCTTCTTCGATATTGTTATCGGCTGATACTATTGACTCAAGGTAATTAAAGAATTGCACTACTTCAAATTCATGCTCCACCACCCTGATAGTTTGACCAACGTTAGGTCTTCTCTTCGCAGAAGTTCCCACCATGTACTTAGTTTTTCCCTCATTAATGTGCAGTCCCAGTTTCTGTGCTGCCTGCTCGATCTGGATGAAGGAATCCTGTACAGCCGAATCGGATCTACCGATGGTGCCGTTATCATCTGCGTAGGCAAATATCTGGCTGGACTTGGTGACAATAGCCCCTCTAGTTGTGACGACAGAGTCACGGGTTGCTTTCTCCAACGCCAGGTTGAAGAGAAGGCAGGCCAGACCGTCCCGTTGTCGGAGTCCATTATAGATGTTTATTGGTTTGGACAGCAATTCCGCTACTTTTACCTGACTAGTTACGTTGGTCATGGTCAACCTACAAAGTCGTATCAATTTGTTTGGAATGCCGAATTCTCTCATGGCATTATATAGTTCTAGCCTGGCTATGCTGTCGTAGGCCGCCTTAAAGTCTATAAATAGGTGATATAATGGAATCTTATCCGAATGACTTCTTTTTATTCCCGTACGTAAAAACCAAACTGAGAGGTCAACGTTTTTCGACACCTGAAGAAGCGGTTGCTGCATTCAGAATGCATGTATTGGAGATACCTCAATCAGACTGGCAAAAGTGCTTCGACAATTGGTTCAAACGCATGCAAAAGCGTATAGACAATAACAAAAATAAATACAGTAGTAACCTAAATGTTTACAGAAGAATTGTTATTGTGTCTCAACTTTCGACGAATTCGTTCACCCTCCTCATACAAACAGCTCCTACACTATTCAATTTCGGCAAAGAAATATCTTATTTAGTCAACGGAATCACTATAAAATTATCAATACTTAATTTGTTTACACTGAGATGAAATCTAAAACTAGGATACAGGCAGCAGGTGGAACTACCGTACACAGCCGCATAGAGAAAATCCCTCATTTCCGTTTTGATCCCAAACTTGTTCAATATTTACCCAAGTATTTTCTATTAGGGTGTATGGTAAACGCACTTATTTTTGGTCCAGTATCTTGTTATTGATATTTGTTTTCTTTATTTACCCTGGGAGCTTGTATGTGCACTGAATGGGCCATCAAATAAACCAGCAACAAGATCGGACGTACGTTTTGGAACATATAACATTTACTGGTGGGATAGCTGAAATGGACGCAATAATTCAGAGGCCACTAGTAAACTGCCGTGAGTGCGTGATTTGTGAACATTTGTAGGGTATTGATAATATGTTTAGATAAACTCAACGGACCTTCATTTAAAACCCAACATATCCTGCTCGGAAAGCCCCATTGGGCGGTATCTTCTTAATGGAAGGCTACATTACATTTGGGTATTTCAGTATTTTCCACAAGAACTAACAAAATAAAATGGAATAAATGGAAAAACAAAACAGAAAACGATGTCGTGTTTAGAATGTTTGAAATAATACATCATTTGTGTTTTTGTTTCTTTTGTACTTGATTGTTGGTGCTAGATGTGCTTGGATTGTAGTTGAAACTTGGGTTATTGTGGGTACAAATAACGACAAGGATTTTAATGTATGCGGAAAGGATTGTCGTTTAACTATATATGAATTGTTGGGGTTTATGTAGCCATTGCTTTTACAGAATGATAAAAGGCTTTTCTCCGTATTTTGTTTCACAGAGGGTTTAAAGCTCAAGGTCTTGAATAAACAGAATCACTAATAGCCAGGATTACAATTCAAAATGGTTGTTTAATATTTAAGACCAATTGATGATGTTTGCATTATTCACGTTAAACTGTCCATTTGGCTGGGTAAAAAATCCGAGTTCGTGGGAAGGACAGTTCTTTGGTTTCTACCTTCTGAATGAATCAGCCACATCCCACCGTATTTTAGTTCATACGTACTGCGGCGAAAAGGAATTTATTCTCATTCCATTGATTTCTCCGTGAGTAGAGTAGACGATTTAATTAAAAAATATCAACTTATTAAAATAGCGAAAACGAAGTCATACAAAGCCGATAGGACTTAGGTAAGAGAATAACAAAAGGGCTTCTAGAGCCATTTACATTTAGACATACGAGTACTATATATTGATCGGTGTGCAGTAAACCAAGTTCATTTTCTAATGAAAATATATTTCGCGAGCAGAGAAGATGAAATAATGCTTCCTATACTTTACTTATCTTTTCAGCTGCAACAGCGCGGTTGAAGAACTGCCATTCATGATACAGTGAAGAAAATAAATACAAAATATTGGAACCTTGTTGGGTCTGTGACATACAACGGACCTTTTTGGGAATATGTATTCCTCTTATTCTTCAAAACCGATTTTTTTTTTTACACTAACGCGCGCACAAACGGGGATTTTGAGAACCCTTAAATGTCAGAGCACAGTGCGAGCGGATGGAGAGGAAGTAGATAAGGAAAGGAGGTGTCGATGTATATTGGTCTTGAATGTCGGGACAGCACAACGGCCAGGAAACACATGCTCAGGCAGAACATTCCACATTCGTGTGGTTCGGCTAAAGAATGACTCTTATGTTTATTTGTGCGCCTAAAGTCCACTTTCAACGTGAACTGATGCGCATTCACAGATTGACGGGTATCGTGGGAAAATGTCTGAAGGGGCGGAACACATTCAGCAAGTTCAGTTGAGCAACGACCGTGGTAATACTTATAGAAAAGAGATAGGTATGATACGTTGCGCCTGTGTTCCAACGACGGTATTGATCGACTTACGGCTGGGTCCCCAATAAGTTTCACTGCTCGGTTTTGCATCCTGTCGAGCACGTGTAAGGCAGTTTTGGATGCGCCTGACCAAATATGGGAGTTGAACTCCATTTTGGGATGAATATACGCCTTGTAAATAGTGGCCAAGTTCGATGGAGTGAAGTATCTTTTGCATCTCTTAAGGAACCCCATACATTTGGCTGCACTTTTCGCAGCTTCAAATATGTGGTCATTCCAGTTAAGAGTCGAATTAATTCGAGTACCGAGGATTGATAACTCCATGGCTTCGTCGATGCAAGTGCCGTTCATAGACAGTATATTTACTTTGGGGCTCACCTTTGACGACAAGAGGCAGCACTGGGTTTTGGGGCAATGAATTCTACTCGGTTAGATAATCCCTACCGATATATCTTGTTGAGGTCTGAATTCAATGTATCAAGCATAAGTTGCTGGTTGGTAGTGACGTTCGATGAGTTTGGACGGGAGTGTTCGTATGAGTATGAGAAACTCAATGTGCCATTATCAGCAAACGAGTGAATTGGGTTGTGAGTAATTGACGGGAGATCATTTATAAAGATGAGGAAGAGAGTGGGTGAGAGTACCGAACCCTGGGGAACACCTGCAGTAATTAGATGGGAGACAGATTTGACACCATAAAGAACCATTTGGATTGAACGGCCAGAAAGATAGTCTCTTATCCATTGGATCAGGGAATTGTCCACTCCATATGAATGATGCCAAACTCTGTCGAAGGCTTTTTAAATATCCAATACAACAACCTTGCTTTCACCGAGGTAGTGGATGGAATGGCTCCACTTTTCGGTAAGGTAAGCCATCAGAACTCATGTGGACCTGTTGCTACGAAAGTCATATTGGTGGTCATTGAGGAGGTCATTTAATTCCAGGTATTTCGAAAATTGACTGTTGATAAGTGATTCCATTACCTTGGATAGAATATAAGTTAGTGCTATGGGTCGATAAGAAGACAGGGATGATTTGTCACCTTTTTTGGGAATTGGCTGAATGTTCGCTGACTTCCATCTATTTGGGAAACGACCAGTAGAATAAGACAAATGGAAGAGTTTCCGCAGTGGTTTGGCGAGTGAAGAGGAACATCTCTTCAAGAGGATTGAGGGAATGCCGTCCGGACCAGCGGATTTGTGTGCGTTTAGCTCTTTGAGATCGCGGAAGCGAATCTGGCTCATGGTGTGCTGCTTATGCTCAAGTGGAGGTGGAACTGATGTGGTATCAGGCAGCGTTGAGTTGGCTGCAAAATGTGCAGCAAGTCGATTTGCCTTCTCTATTGCAGTGGTGACTGGTTTGTCATCGACCATAAGCGATGGAATGGATGAAGAGACCGAGTTTTGAATGTTTTTCACGAATGCCCAGAAATTTCTACTACCTGTGGGAGAGTGTAGTATTTTTTGTCTCACTCTCTGGTCATGCAAGAACTTTGCGCGTTGAATCTACGCATTGCAGTCATTCCTAGCTCTCTTAAATCTTTTCCGGTTTTCCTCAGTATTGTTTGATTTATACAACCGGAAGCTCAACTCTTTGGCCTTAATGGCTTCTCTGCACCCGGAATCAAATCACATATTTCTCTTGGATTTGATACTCTTGTGTGTGGAATAAAGGTCCGCATTTGAAGTAGAATCGTGTCTGTCAATGTATCCTCTATAGAGTCAATATCGTTATGGAGGAAAAATAACGACCAATTTAACCTCCCAAAAAGGTCGTTCGGGCTCCCCGGTTGGCTTTCTCGTAGAGCCATACTGTTCTTTTGGGAGCTTTCTCGTTAACGTTACTGTTGGTTAGAGGAAATTTAGCTGACACGACACAGTGGTCTGAAGTGCCCAAGGGCGAAGATATTTCAATTGTGTATTTGTTTGGGTGTGAGGTGAGAAACAGGTCCAGTGTGTTGGCGAAATGACCGTATATATCTGGTACCGGTGTTGGCTCATTGACAAGTTGAGTTAACCTATTTGAATCATCAAAAGGCTGGACATATTGACCTTCAGGTGTTATTGTTCCGGAGTGACGAAGCCACTAAGAGTTATGCACATTAAAACCACCCGCAATAACGATTTCATTGCGCGGATATAGGGTCAAAATCCTATCGATAGAATCAGACAGAGCATCAAATTCGTTAAAGGATGCATTTCTATCAAAGTTTGGGCTTCTGTAAAGAAAGCAGTAATGTATGATATGCTCACGAACGTGTCGTTTTAGCCAAGAGGAATTAAATTCTAGGTTGGAACAGAGCCCATATTGTGGCAGAAGCTGATAAGCAATATCATTTCGTATGTATGTCGCTATACCACGATGTGGAAAGAACAGAGGCACTAAGTTATATCCAGGTCGATTAAAATCGGAAATATCTGTATTAGTACTTACCTGGGTTTCGCTAAGTGCAAGGATAGTTGGTTTCTGGCTAGAAACATGGGCAGACACAGAAGAGAAATTGCATCACAAATCAACGCGAAATTCCCGCTCCATTAAAACGCCCCTACACAGAAAACCAATACGACCTCGGGAAAGAATGCAAGTCGGGACCAGCAATAGGTAAGCGAAAGCAACACTACAGGTGTTATGCCCTTGTAGTAGGTGCCCCACTAGATCCGTGCCGAAATCCAGGTCACATCCCTTCGATGATGAACATTATGCCACTCAGACATAAAAAACTCTCCAAAGATTATTAATCAATCGAGTGTATCGATGCACGAGGGACGCAGACAGAGATGCGAAAAAAAGGAAAACAGACACAAGGGATGGAAAGAGTAGAGAGTTTTCCCGCACTGCACATCACTTGTGTGTATATTCTCGCATTTTTCACAGCACGAAGACGCGTGTGCGGAGATCCGTTTGTTTGCATAGGATCGCACAGAAAACTTTGCACTGCACTCGGATGCGTGTGTGAAGATCCGTTTGTTTGTTTAGGATCCCACAGTAAGACTTCGCGCCCGAACCGATAGTGCAATTGGGTATGTTATGTGTATCTAAGATTCCCAAAACGGATTGCACAATCGATCCGATGGTACGGATCACGAGGCAGAAGCGCACGTGCTGTCTCGTTGGCGGTTTTAAATCGACCTGATGTTAGCGCAGCAGTTGATGCAACGAAGTTTCTACTTGGTATAAGATCTTTTATTCGACACAGAGTAGAGAGCAGTAAACCCAAGTCCAACATGTGATTTGATGCTAGGTGTAGATAGACTATTATGGCTAGAGACTTAATCTTCTTGCGTCAATCGAACAATATGGAAAAAAGGGACGATACAAGACGGCATCAGTCCAACATCGGGAACATAGTCGAAAATGTCTCCCGAACATATCGCGAAAAAAAGTGCCTTTAGAAATGCCCTGGCGGCAAATGGAAGTAACACTCCCTTTTAATACGCATCCGCAAGCTCGAGGTTAAGTGTTTATCCAGTGTCTTTCGAAAGCAGAAAGTATGGCGGCATGTTCTAGTGCAATGTCATGGCGGATTAAACAAAGTGCTGTTATCGAATTTTTAACTACTAAAAAAGTGATTCCTACCGAAATTCATTATCGTTTAAAGGCTGCTTATGGTGACGATACTGCTGATAGGTCTACTGTAAATCGATGGGCAATAAAATTTCGTACTTGTGACCCTGGAAAGGCCATAATTGTTGATGGAACACGCAGCGAATGTCCGATCACCGCGACAGACGATAACTCTCGGAAACTCGTCAACAGTTTGATTCAAAATAACCGGCGAATCACTTGAAACCGTATCGCAAACCATATTGGAATTTCCAATGAATATGTCGGTCTTATTATTGAACAATTGGGATACCCTAAAATCTGAGCGGGATGGGTTCCACGCCGTGTCACAGACGGGACCAAATGGGATCGATTGGAATACCACGAGCAACTTTTGAACCTTAACTTTGAATCATATTCTCCTTATTCCCCTGATCTCGCCCTTCGTGATTTTTATTTTATTTTTTCCTCTACTCAAGAAATACCTCAAGTGTAAGCACCTCGGACGATGAGGTGTGAGCCGCTGTCGAGTTCTGGATTTGAAAAAAATAAGGAATTTTTCAGTGTCAGAATAAAAAAATCTTGTTATACGTTGGGAGAAATGTATCCTCAATGGTGGCTATTTTGAAAACTAAATATAGGACTTTTAATCTTAAGAGTTGTACTTCTATATACTTCTTGACCGCTGTTGCTACTTTGTTGTTTGTTCATGGTCCGCAAGCATCTGTGTATTACTTTTCAGCCTACCCACTTATATACATATATATTCTCCGCCCTCCAGATGGAGGACTAAAGCAAATATATATCCTCGTCAACCGTAGGTCCTAAGGGAACTATAAATCATCTCATCTGTTACCTCGACGAACTATGTCAGTACTACCTATCACAGAGAATATTCTCCATGGTAATATCTGTGAAAGAGGCAAAGGTCCACTGCGGGCATCCAATGTGACAGTGACTACAAAAAGATAACGCAGCGTTGGTATCAACACGGCTGCGTTATCTTGTTGCCTCATCGTGCGCTATACTCGTCTCTGAATTCTGTTAAGTAAATAGAGAGTACACATATGACTAGCATTTGAGTGCCGATCTAATTTATGATTTGTGGTGGGGAAGTAGTTCTATTGAAGTATAGAGCACTACATGTTCATATTGTGGGCGAAATTTCACAATCGTGATCTACACCCCAAACCAACAATAGTGAGAGCCATCAGGTCATGATGATTAAGGTACGCTGGGCATGTTGCTGGGTCAATTGCTTAGTTGGTAAGGAGGTTGTGACATGCATTTGATTGTGCAAACGTAGGTTCAACTCACGACTCTTGCTATTATGCAGTTCGACCCAATTACTGAGTGGTAGGTTGCGTCCCAAAGTCCATCCGGCCGGTGAAATACGAACTCATGAAGCTATAGGCTCCGTGAGGTGGATGAGAGTAACCTTGGCCATCTTTCGGAGCTTGGATGATGGACTTGGTCGAGAAAAATTAGCATCTCTGGGCGTTGACCCAGCGCTAGTAGTTTGGCTTTCCTGGGAGGAATAAAATAAAAAAAGTGTCGCAAAAATAGGCAATTACAAAACAGTGGTGGCATCTCGGGGCGCCGTGTCGGCGCTATAGGTTCGCCTCTCCGAGAGAAGTATATTAAAAAAGAACATAGAATTCTTGACGTAAGAACAACTGAAAGAAAGATCGGAGGGAAAACCGTGTCAGAGATGGGAAGGCAATGTCAGGCGCGCCTTGAGGGAATCGAATCAGATGGCGAAATGGAGAGAAAGTGTGCAATGTAGGGAATAGTGGCGTAGTCGAGTTAGTGAGGTCATGAACTTTCGATTTTCTGCAGACCAATAAATATTAGTAGTAGTGTATTACTGTGACCTTTCTAACAGATACACATACAGTACACAAGCAAATAGTTGAAGAACAACACCGAAAGAAAATCGAATAAGTAAAAGCATTAGCCGTATACCAAGCAATAACATAGCAGTTCCACATCAGTTGAGTGTACTTGAGAAATCGAATTCGTACACACGGGAGTGGCATGATGTGTTGAGTACTGGTTCAATCTTTTAGTGAATCTAACCGTCATAGCCTCGCTTCGAATCACACGTTCTTCACTATTGTCGCAAACCACTGACTGTGAAACCAAACAAATTTTTGCTTTTCTTAGGTTTAATGACCTGGCGGTTTAACATAAGCTGTGACATTGGCGACTCCTTTTTTTTAAACGCTTTATACTGCACCTTCTTCGCATTAAAGTCAACGAGATTCCTCCAACCGAAGGACTTCGATGTAGATACCCGATTTTAAGGCGTTAATCGGCCGATGGTTCGAAAATGAATCAATATACTATTCACAAAAGTGAATTTTTGTTACTTGTTAATGTTTGTAAATCAGTAATATGCAGCTGAAAGAGAATTGACGGCAGTATAGACCCTGGGGCACTCCGGAACTGATAGGAAAGCGATCCGAAAGCACCAACACCCAAATCGATCAATTTCCGAAGAAACTGTAAAAGTTATATGATTATTGTTTTTGGCCTTACCTTAAGTAGTTGAAGTCGGGTTAGCTGGTTCGGGTGGGGAGAGGCCTGTTGAATCCGACCGGGGGTGTGTCTGGCTTCCAGGGATGTGCCTTTCTTTTACTTAACTTCCCTTGGTATCTGTTGCTGTTTTGATTCGTTTATTTTATTAGAACGCGAAGGATTACGGGAATAATTAAAAGCATTTCCTTTGTGGGATATATATATGTGTGGGGGTGCGAAGTCGTAACGCCTCACGGGCGAGAGTTCTACCTCGTCCCCACAAACTGTTCACTGGACACAACTCTGAGCAACACCGCCAAAAATGCTCGAGTTTCAAAGTACGGAGCGAACGATCACCACAAGCAGAATAGAAACACGAATTATTTGAGAAGGATGTACATGTATTAATACGCGAATAACTCACAACACAATGCCTCGGGACGGAATAACGACACCCTACTAGAAACCGTTTGTTTGGGGGTACACTTTATCGAACTAAGTTGTAAACGGTAAATTAAAAAGACAAATGATTAGAACACGACTGGGGGTTATTACTCGACTCGGGTTTACGCATCCCCGTGGCGTGAAACGGGGTGCGGAAGAAGAACCGTCCGGATCGGCGGTTAAAATACGACTCAACGATATTTTATCGTTTGGGGTGAGTTTTTGGTGGTGTGGTGAAAAGGAAAAGAAATTTCCTTTGACCAGTGACCAACGGGAAGCGATCTCGGGGACGCGGTGGTGTATGTGTGTGCTGGTACACAAAGGAATTTCCAAGCAGGCTCTTCTTCACTCATTCGAGCTAGGTGTCCCGCCCACCGGAATCTACCGAGCTTGATTTTTCTTACAACGTTAGCTTCAAGGTAGATCGCGTACAACTCGTGGTTGTGGCGTCTCCGCAATCGTTAAAGGATGCAAGATAAAAATCGGTTGGACTTGGTTTGTTGGTCATAGCTTCGCCCTTCTTGGTTGACTGTAATCAAAATCAAAAGTGCGCCGCCCTTTTATTTCTGTATCTACGGAAATTTGCCAGAGAAGTATATAACAATTCCAAGAAGCGCAAAGAAGATTTTGTGTGTGCTTCAATTGGAATGGAGTTCCAGGAAGGAACCGTTTGTTTCGAGAACCAATTCCCGGAAGGTAAAATCATGAAATGCATTTAAAAATAAGCATTTAATAATGTGGGGATTATTGGGAATTGAGTCAAAGTGTGACAAATGAACATTTGGTTTAATTTGTCGCGCATATGATTCAATTGGGAATAATGATTGGGGTTATGGATAGGGGTAGGATATTGGAGTATGGATGATTGCTTTTTGAAGTAATAATGGGGGATTAGATGAGAGTAGTGATTTAGGATCACTACAAAACTTTTTATCCAATTGTACAGCTGTTGAGGTAGTTTGTAAAATGAAGCCTAGCAACAATGCCCTATGCCAGGTTTGGTTAAAAGCCTTTGAGATATTCAATGCGACTGCTTTTGTGTCACCAAACTTTTCAGTTGCGGTAGTCCAGGTGTCAGTCACAAAGCTCAAAAGTTGTCTCATGATGATGACAACATTATTTCGACTGTCATATTTCTCTTATGGATGGCGGATTAATTTGGAGTAGTTGTGGCATTTTCCGTTTAGGTAGATGAATAATTTTTTAGATGTCTTTTCAGCTTTACTGTATAACCCATATCAATCAGAACACATCCACATCTTTAGATGTAATGTAAACACTCAACGCAGTCGTAAAGAACATGATTAAAACCAACATAATGAAAAGGTTAAAACCAAAGTACCGATGCATCAGACCACGACCACGGGGACACGACAATGTTTTAAACCGCAAATTCAACCATCGATTATATATGTATAACCGGGGTGGTTTAAAGTCTTCTCCAAGAACCACCCACTTCCTCAACTTGACCTGTCTTTTCCCTCACTCCACAAGCCACTATACTTTCCTGCTATCGAGCAGCGTAAGCTCTCTCACCTGAAAGTAAATCCTCACCGATGGCATGCATAACATTGAATTTTTCTGATTCATAATATATGAACCATTCCATACCCCCTATCGGCTCAGCTCGTCAGCAATTGTAATCGATAAA
Organism: Microdon myrmicae; assembly: GCA_963931805.1. Classification (NCBI taxonomy): domain Eukaryota; kingdom Metazoa; phylum Arthropoda; class Insecta; order Diptera; family Syrphidae; genus Microdon; species Microdon myrmicae. Next base: position 170,040,883 of record OZ007498.1, on the reverse strand, counting down.
CACACACTGGCCAGCGTATTTGTTGACACAGCTGCAGCCGATATTCTTCCTACGGTTCATAATTAAATATTGCTCCTATACCCTTAGGTTCGCAATAGTTGCGACCAATACCCTATTATCGCCATCAATCGATCATGGGATTTGGCATGAATATGATTGCTGTTTAGACAATCATACCCATGATCATTCCCTATGATGACCCTTATAAAAACCAAATTAAACACACAGTACCTCACTGTGTTTATTTTACTTACCAACCGCATGTCCATGGCCCCCCTGGGTGAGACGTACGCTCGCACATCTGCAAGTCAAATTCCTGACCATCATACCAATGTTCCATTATATTAGCTCAAACAATAGCCACCATAGCCATAGGCGAGCAAACCTTCGGTTCGGAAAAATCGATTGCCTGCAATGGCATAAGTCTGGGCGATTATGTAAACAGCCGACGTTCCCATGTAGCATCAGCTAAATCACAAATAATGTGCATCGCATCGTATGACCCTCGAAATGGCGTTTCTGTTTATTTAAGATACAGAAACTTATTTCTTCCTTCGGCGATCTTCGCTATCGCTTATCTCAATGATGCCCGCAGCCCCTAATACCAGTCCCCTTGTTTGAGCGAGCGTAGATTCGTTCGTGTTCGGTATTTCAGGCCAAAGTGCATCGTACTTGATCGTACGGTCGTATGGTGGATTGCATCGGAGTCAAATTTCAACCCTGAAACGGTGCACACGGAGTCGGGTGTTTAGCGAAACAATTGTCGTTCGCGAGTGTACTAAAAGTTAAAACGACGTTGTAAAGAAGTAGTTAAAATCTATGTTGAACCATTGTAACCAGAGAGTCTGGTTGAAGTTAAATCGGTATTTACCCCAGTACAAGTTGGATCTTTAATTAATATAGAAGAACAATGATGTGTACTGCAATCAATCGATGGAATTAGACTCTAGTGAATTTTAAATGGCTGATGTGTAGTGTAAAACTCTAAAGTTTCAATAAAAGTGAAACATTGTTAAGTGCCACCGCCATAATTTGATAGTTTGTCATTATGATATAATTTTGTTTTAATATGGTCTGATGGTAAGGTGGTGGAGGAGTTGCGCGATCCACAAGTGAGTGTTCGAACACGCCCCGGTTTGGGTGTGGATCGTGCAACTCTTCGAGTTCGAATTCGGTTTTCGAAGTGGACGTTGAGGGGGAGCGAGAGAAAAACAACAGGTTAATGTTTTGAGGAATACGGTTTTGGAATTCGGTTTTTTGGTTGATTTTAAAAAGCAGAAAATGCAGTTGTCCCCGATTCCGTTGATCGATTTTTTGGAAAGAAGGGAGGAAGCCCGTGCCTAGTTTGTTTGAGATTAAAAGTAAAGATGAAAAATTGAAAAGTAATAAGAGTATTTTCAAAAATACACTAGATTCCCAAAAGTGTTTAAATTGTTTGTTACATTTTAAATATATCTCATAATGAATTAAAATTCTCAGTGTCAGATTCTTTCAAGTGATTCGGTTTGGAAAATCTACCCTTCATATAAATCCTAAATCAGATATGACCCGAGTGTGAACGTTCGAAAACAGCACACTATATTTTTTGTACAGTGTCTCGAACATCTATTTGTAACTAAATGCTGATCACTGTCCTGGAGAGCTGTTTATAAAATAAAACATTGTTTCAATGGTGCCCATGGAAATTGAAGAGCTTCAATATATGATCTATAGATTTTAACAAAATCATTCACCATTGAAAGGACCAATCTGGCCTAGAGCGGGAACACTGTACATTTCTGACATTATCGACAAAGGACCGAGGTCTATGATTTGACTGCGGAACTTCTGGGAGAGCTGCTGATCGAATTCACCAAAACTACAGGTATCATTTAAATTACAATTAATTTTCTGTGACAAAGGCATCAAAACTGTCACAACATGAACATTAAACAAAATAACAACTAACTGCGTTTCATTGCTTTTGGAAAAATCTGCGTTTTTTTTTATTTGACATTCTTCTGAAGTGCACAGTATTATAGCTTTTGAAATAATAGTGAAGAAGATCGTGTGATTCGAATTGACGCTATGCCAGTTTGAATCACGAAAAAAATTGAACCTAAGCGTTACCCATCAGGCTACTGACCGTGTTTTAAATTTGATTTTTTTAAAACTCGACTATACTCCACTGATTTAAATTGTTATGTTATTCGCTAAGGTATACGGTTCTGATGTATTATTCTTATTCGATTTTTCTTTCGTGTTCTTCACTATTTTGCTTGTAAATTGTATGTGTATCGAGAGTCGCCACAGTATCTCGTGAATTATTTGTAGGATATTTTACTGAACCCGCGCCCATGCTTGGTGCCTAGTAAAATTTACCCACAGGTCCAAATTTAATGTAAACGTTTCAGATGTTCGAAAGAAAATAACCCGGGCGAGTAACTGCAGATGCAACATGATGCACCACTACATTCCCGAGACGAAAGAACAGTCAAAACAGTGAATTGTTAAAGACGAATAGGCTCCAAAGAAGGCAAAGATGATGAAATCTGCTGGAAAGGTTATGGCTACTGTGTTTCGGGATGCACATGGTATTATCTTCATTGACTACTTGGAAAAGGTACAGACGATAACTGGGGACTATTATTAGGTCAGCTAAATGAGAATGTAAAAGAAAATCATCCTTATTTTCCAAAGACTTATTGACCTGTACTCGTATATGGTAATCTGTTCAAGCCTGGTAAATTTGGAAAAGGTACAGACGATAACTGGGCACTATTGTGTCTCATTATTAGGTCAGCTAAATGAGAAAATAAAAGAAAATTGTCCTCATTTTCCAAAGACTTATTGACCTGTACTCGTATATGGTAATCTGTTCAAGCCTGGTAAATTTGGAAAAGGTACAGACGATAACTGAGCACTATTGTGCCTCATTATTAGGTCAGTTAAATGACAAAATAAAAGAAAATCGTCCTCATTTTCTAAAGACTTATTGACCCGCCGTCGTATATGGTAATCCGTTCAAGCCTGGTGAAACTGTGAATGACCATAGCCAGCACCGACAACTGTCGGATTGTCAGCACAAACATGGCAAGTTTATTTTCCTCCACGACAACGCACCATTCCGTATGTTAACAATGATCCGAAACTACTTGGAGACACTCAACTAGGATTTTCTACCCAATGCCGCTTATTCACCAAACCTTCCGACTATCATTTGTTTTTGACAATTAATCACACAAATGGCCATAATTTCTCTGCAGTGCGCGGTAGAGTGAATTTCGCAACATATTCAACAATCGTCCTTAATCCGCTATATATATTTTTTGTTGTTGCCTTTTTATGTATTCCAGTATTAGCAGTTCTAGGGCCATAACCCAGTCATTATAAGACCAATCCATTAAAATAAACATAAACGTGGCATGCATACAAATATCAAATGGAAATAAGAAAGGAAGATTTTTCGAGTCGAAGGTTTTTGAACCAAAAAAAAAAAATTGATGTGCCATTTTTAACGACAAGTCGGTCTAAGTACGTTCTAACGCTTTACTGGGACATTTCCGACCATCCACGTTAATAGACACTACAAATCGATGAATCACAAACGGTGGCTCGGGCCGGTTCTACTACTTTGTATAAGTTAGAAAAGTGAATCTACGACACATTAAAACTCGAAGTTGAAGCCTCATATTTCAGTACTATGCGAAGGAGGTTATTTCCCCAGTTGTGGTAATTTCTCCATTTGTGGTATATTTCTTTTTTGTGATAATTCCCCCTTTTGCGTTGTATGAGATAATTTCTCCATTCGTGGATCCACGATTTACCCACCTACCTTCTATCTTCGAGGTCAGCAACACCATTTTGCTAGTCTTACTGCGACATACTTTACACACTACCTATTTTCATATCTCGTCTTTCATGAGTGAGTTTAACCTTCTTAATAAAATTAAATTAAATCACCATTTGCCTTGTTGGTTAATTTTGTTATGGGGTAGTCACTCCGTCGGTTCCCTGTTTATAACTCCATTAAAGATTGCATTGAGGAATTTCCGAATAGCTTTTATATGTGAGTACCCTCCTTACCCTCTCCAACAGTCTGTCATTGCTCCACTAAATCGAGCGTCTTTTTATTAGTTTTTGTATCTCACTTTTAATGTCGCAATTGGTATTCTGTATTCAGAATATGAAGCTCTTAATTTGCAAATTCGACGACAGTCGAGTCCGGTTTATATTGTCGTTAATTTTCCAAGTGTACTCCTGCTCCTTGTGGTAATAAAGTTTAACGTAAACTGGTGAATTATTTTCGAAAATAAACATCATGTGTGAAATCGTTGTGCTTATCGTGCTCCCCGGTTTTCGGGAGTATATAAGTACTTAGTCTACATTAAATAATCTAGGTAGTCAGATAACGTTTCCGGCGGTTTCATCCTGGCACCCAGTCTCGCCTACCTTGTCCCGCTTTTGTAGATGGGTGCGTTGTCACCTTTTCGGTATAAATTTTTGCTTGAGATTTCATCACACACCAGAGACAAAAGGGCCCAATCCCTTTGATGATCAATCGTCGTCCCATCAAGAACGATTGGATGAGCCACGTGCTCGCAATTGCGTTACTCTCGTAGTCCACAAAGTTGGAGTGGGCAGAAGACGCACTAGATGGTTCGCAGCAACACACATGGTCGGAAATATAAAGGAAAATGAAAACTCTAGGCGTGTGTCTGATGACACGAACAGCCGACAGATTTTCCATTTCGAATTGTGTGTGTCTTCATTGTGGGCTAGAATGGCGATAGCTTCGAGGGCGGCTACTGTTTTCACACCATTCATACAAAAATAATTCGTACCCACTTCCGTTTCCGGAGGAAAAATTACGAACGATGGATCCTTCAGCTTGTTGACGTTACTTTTTTATTTCACCCCCAAATGTCGAATGCGTGTTGAAATCACCATGGCAGTGTTTTGATAAATGCTCCACTGTTCCACCCGCGAGGGGTAACCGAAAATGTTCACCAAGAGAGGGCGCTCACACAATCAACTGCACTAAGCACGCCACCGGAGAGGGCACTTAACCAAGCAATTAACTGAAATATTTGGCATTCAGCTCCCCCTGCCATTCCGCCTTCAGTCTCCCTTCATTGTTCCACATAATGACTTTCTACTTTGTTTGACCTTCCAGGCAACAATCGTTTCAACCCGTTGGCTGATGTTATTTAGACATTTAGCTGTGGAAGACTGGAAGTTATGGTTAATGTGGAGATATTTTGAAAATTTAATATGTAATATCGCCCCCGAACATCCCCTCTGTCATGGGGATGGTTTAATTGAAATTTAGAGGGTCGGCCGTAACCTCGGGTATCGTGGTATGGTGAGCCTGGAGATACTACTCTACTGTGGGGAATGAGGACGTCGACTGCATTATACTTATTCTTTTTCATTTTCTGTGAACTCTTCTGATGCAAATCCACGGAGGAAAGGATGTGACGTCTTTCATTCCGGAGACTGAATGTTTGACGAGGGTCTAAAAAGGGCTTATCGTTGGTTTTGCGGTTTGTTCTTCATTTTTGCGCACTCTATAAAGCTGAAAGGAACCTTTGCTTGTGAAGCAGGAGTTATTTTTGATTAGAGGCATACGACTACATCGAGTGTTGATTACTTGCTAGTGCAAGGGTGGGATTGTATTCAAAATTCCCGCGATGGGGTAGAGTTACAGTCAGTTTTCTGGTTCGCTGGGTAAAGAGGTTAAAAGGCGGTGGTTATTTCGCGAATGATTAAGCAAAGAAGGCGAGATTCACAGTGAAAGCTTCTATGAGTAGGTATTACATTTGTAATCAGATTTCAACATGCAGTAAATAAGAAGCAAATGTAAGCCATTGAGGACTTTTTGGAAGCAAATTTAAATTAGTGCTCTGTGGGGGTGTTATACTTATTTTAATTATTCGTAAAAGGAATAATACGGTTTGGAAAACATGACATCCCATACCGACAGGGTAGAACAATTTGGAGGGTCATATAAAATCAATGACACCATATCATCATCATCATCGGCACTACAACCGGGATCCGGTCTTGGCCTTATTTAGCTAGTCTTGAGGCTTGTTAAATTTTCCATAATAATTTATTTTTATGGAAATGACACCATATGGTAGGGCGGAAAGGAAACAGTCAGCGACAGGGCATCGCACTTTTGAGTCTTGCTCAAGCCATATATATACTCGTGTTCACTGAAAGACCCCCATAAAATAATAACCACTCATATGAATGTTGTCACGAATGCAAAATGTATGAAACAAATAACTACCATGAATAAGATACACATAAGGTCGTCGCTCCTGGTTACTTCTCCCTTGTGCTGAGGGACTTCGCTAGCAATGACCACCTTTTTTTTTATTTCGTAGACTAAAAATTCCCCACTCGATTTGCTTCCCAACCCCTTTTAAGTTATATTTTGCAGTTTGTGGTCACGCGATTGAAGGTCGCCAACCCCCTAGCTTTTGCCGTTGATCTAAGCCCCTTTTATCGAAAATCTCATTTCTATTTAATTTTTAATAACCTTGTCTCAAAATTCAAGGCTTCTAAACTTAACTCTTGATTTCAGTTAATGAATAGAAGTTTCAATCGAGCTACGCCCACCCCTTTACTTTTTTCCTACATACTGTATCACTCTCGATTGCTTTCGTACTTTCATAATATGTTCCCATTTAATTTGACAGCTACTTCTTAAATTTTAACCTCAGCAGCAACTATCCAGCACGAACATAGTTGATCCTTTATAAACTATATAAAAATATATTATTCATATTCTCTATTTTACTGTTTCTATGTAATGCTTTAGGCTCCTCGATAGTATAGTGGTTAGTATACCCGCCTGTCACGCGGGAGACCGGGGTTCGATTCCCCGTCGGGGAGCCTCTGGCGCAAGACTAATGACCTTGCCCGGAAAAAACAAATCATTATGAAAAAATTAACAAGCCTCAGGACTTGCTAAATAAGGCCAAGACCGGCTCCCGATTGTAGTGTCGAAGATGATGATATAATGCTAATGTTGATTGTGATTTTTACGGGCGGGAATTCTTTATCATATTCACATTTAATTAATCTCGTAACAAGTCCACAAATATCAAAATGATCTCTAGGCTAAGTGCGAGAATTATCAATCTACCTGGATATCATTTTAGATCACTAGGCGGAGCAAAGAATTTTATGTCGCCCAGAGAAAATTATTTTGTACAACAGATACAGAGCCAACTTATGTGAATGCATTTGTTTCTGACAACGAAAAATTGTTAATAAAAAACGTCTCTCAGAATGAAGATTTTTTTTTTTGCATTCGTCGACAGAATATTCATACATTCTCGCAACAATAGATCGTCCCACACGACAGTCGGAGGTAACACTATTATGGTGACAATTGAGAGTGTCGCAAAAGAAAAAAATACAGAACAATGTGTTCTTTCAACCCGACGAAGGTCAGGACGATCCTTGTCCTTTGGATAGCTCCTTTAGCGCCCGCCAAGTAGTGAACCCACGCATGCAGCGACATCCAGCTCATAACCCTGCTCGCAAAAATAATTATGGACAATTTAACAAGTCTCGGGTATGGACCGGATACCGATGGAGAGACTTGCTGAATAAGGCCAACACCGAATCCCGGTTGTAGCGCCGATAATGATGATGATGATGATCGAACATTTCCATCGATATTATGCCATAACGACAACGTATAGGCTCTGACCACCATACTCCTAGGTCTAATTGCAAGCATAAAAAAGATTTGGGACAGTCTGGAGCAGAATTGACGAATGGTATTATAGCGGTTGGGATGATAGTGAAGAACGTCTGATTCAAACTGTCACTATGACAGTTAGAATCACCAAAAATTGAACCAAAGCGCAACCCATCAAGCCACCCCCGTGTGTACGAATTCGATTTCTAAACTCAAGTACATTCGACTGATGTGGATTTGTTATACTATCGCTATAGTATACGGCTCTGATGCATTTTCTTATTCGATTTTCGTTCGGTGTTCTTCACTATTTGCTTGTGTATTGTGTGTGGATCTGTTAGAAACGCCACACTACTCCCTCCTCAGTAACTTTGTTACGATCAGCTTCGTGGTCGAACGACGAAGCGAGCGAGCGAGAGAACGCCGTAACAGGCGAGTGAGCAGAAGCCGGGATCGTATTAGTAAGGCCCTGTTTACTATGGAAAAGTGTGTGCTGTATGTACAGACCGCGCCGGGGTCACTAATTATAGCGTTTTTGCGACGATAGTGAAGAACGTGTGATTCGAGCTGACGCTATGGCGGTTAGAATCACTAAAAATTGAACCAATGCTCAACACATCAGGTCACTGCCGCGTGCACGAATTCGATTTCTAAACTCAAGTACATTCTACTGGTGTGGAATTGCTATGTTATTGCTTGGAATAAAGCTGATGCATTGTCTTATTCGGTTTTCGTTCCGTGTTCTTTACTATTTGCTTGTGTATTGCATGTGTATATATTTGTTTCCAACAAGCGTTGAACACACCTTCCACACACAGGGGGTTGTTGATTTGGTGTGGGCTGGGTGGTTGCATCAGGAACACGATGGTGTCTCCTGGCGTTTGATGATGGCTCTAAAATAATTTGGAAATTGTTGTGAAAAATAGAAACGAATACCTCTAGTGAGAAGCAATCCAGAATATAAAAGGAATTCTCAAGAGAATTGTCACAAACAAAAGAAGAATCCAAGCGGGTTGATTTTATGTGATAAAAAAGGGTTTATTTTATTTGATGATATAGATTTCCCAGGATTGGAAATAACTTGCGGCTTGTGTCGTCAAGAGATTAACGAAGAAGGATGAGAAAATAGAAAAACAAAATGGTTGTCGTTTGACAACCAACAGAATTAATTTTAAAATGTCAGCTGATTGCTCACATTGTTAAGGGGAGTGCCACCGGTTGTGTCAAGGGCGAATCCGCAACAATATTAGAAACGCCACAGTACTGCAGTGATGTGATATATACGATATAAACACCACAGTTGCGAGCGAGGAACGAGCGAGCAAGAAATCGTCGGAGCAGGCGAGTGTGCCGGTGCGCTATCCGGAAGTCGTGATTGTGTCGTGAAGAACTGTTTTACTACGGGAAAGTGTGTGCTGTGTGTACACAGATCACGTCGTAGTCACCAATTATTGAACCAAAGCGCAACCCACCAGGCCACCGCCGTGTGTACGAATTCGATTTCTAAACTCAAGTACATTCGACTGATATGGATTTGTTATGTTATCGCTATGGTATACGGCTCTGATGCATTTTCTTATTCGATTTTCGTTCGGTGTTCTTCACTATTTGCTTGTGTATTGTGTGTGGATCTGTTAGAAACGCCACAGTATAATTCTGCTTTTTCCGCGGGAATTCTTCACGGACGACGAGTTACTTCATGATTCATTACAGTGTGTTACTGATTTATACGAATTAATTCGTAGGGACAGAGAAATCGATAAATAGACATGGTATCGAAAAGTTAATTGTTCCATCTAATTTGAAGAATTGACCACCCGTTTTCATCAGGGTGGGTAAAGTTAACAAGCTTCTTGAACCTCCTTACATCGGTCGGTACAAAGTTCTCGAACACATCAGGAATCGAGTTTACTCGTCCGATACCGACGGAAAACTGTCCAAAGTATGCATTGAGAGATTGATAGCGGAAATGACTAGTAGACCTGTGCGGTTAAAATTGCTCGGTATATTTAAAAATAGCCATGTCACAGTTGAACGGAGAACGGTTGGCATATCCTTTACGTCAGATCCAGTAGATTTCTTTACCAAAATTAAAGTCCTGCACGGACCAATAGCAGGTTGTCAGCCGTTTTAAAAAATTAAACGAAAAGATGAAATACTAGTTCCAGGAGCAGATAAATCTCGGGTGATGGAACCGATATTAGGTTTTTCCCATTTATATATATATATATTTTTTTTTATTTTTTTTTTTATTATATATATATATATATTTTTTTTTTTTTATATATTTATATATATACATGTTTTTTTTTATATATTTATATATATATATATATATATATATATATATATATATGTATATATACACATTTCACATTTATATATATATATATATATATATATATATATATATATATATATATATATATATATATATATATATATATATATATATAATTATATATATATATATAAATATATATATCTATATCTATATATTAATATACGTCTAATTTGAGATTTGTAGAGGAGAAGAAATTGGGTCGGGGTAAAATATTTGCAAATTGCCTTCGACTGATTCCGTGCAGACGTTAAGATCGAAATCTCCAAAGCAGACATCTGACCACGGAAAGGGTGCGAAGAAATCCCGCAAGTCGTTTTAATTAGCGTCCCCATACCTCGGCGATCCGGCTTGGGTATTGAAAGTGATGAAAGTGATTGTATAACCGATATCAAACAGTGGTGTGGGCTTCCCGATGGCACAGACGTTTCCACGGTATAAATGGTTGACTCGGATGGCAGAGATAGATTCAGACTGTTCGCAGAATTACTCCGATTATCCGGCACCCGCGTAGGTTGTTCCACCAATGCTTCGACCAGAGTCCCAGCCTTATCGGTCCTATAAGAATGTACTATCCAGTTTGTGTTGTGTACATTAAAGTCGCCAAGAACGATAATCTCAGAAGCTGGATGGTTGATTTTTTTCCAGTCGAGGATGTGTGAAAGATGTTCGAAAATTGTCGCTGGTCGATCGGCGAGCGGTAGAGGCAGAGTTCTTCGGCATGATTTTCATCCAAACAATCCTCCAAATTATTGGCTTCTAGTGCGTCTTTCCTTTGTCAAACTAAATCGGATCGCGTGAAGACGCAAATTCCACCCTTAAAGAGAAATCTCGAATGTAAGTCGTATCCCCGGGGCAACAACGATATGTCTTTTTTTTTTACACTAACGCGTGCACAAAAGGGAATTTGGAAGTACCCTTAAATTTCAGACCACAGTGCGGGCAGAAGGAGAGAAAGTGGATAAGGAGTGAGTTGACGAGTCAACCTAAGTCACAGTTAAGGGTAGTGTTAAATCCTGTGTTGTTGCCGTGGTGTGAGTAGACTGTACTTTCTTGCTTCAATTCGAAATGTAGTGGGCTCCTTAGCCGATCCTGTGGGTAAGTGGTATCTAATCGGATTGGCAGCGTGGTAGTTGTCGTTCCTTTATTTGCACTTTTGTAGAAACTTCTAATGGCTGGCGACGTATTAGAAACCATCTGTAAATTTTCTGTGATTGTCGGAACACGACTCCAAATCTTCTTCATCGACAATATTCGAGAACAAGCCAAAACAGTTCACTCGCTGTGGAATTTCAGTAGAATTTCTTTCACGATTACGGACTGATAAACAATTCCAGAGAGTAGATCACAAAGTCCCAATTTGAAGCTAAAATTATTTTATTCATTGACGAGAATTCAGAACTTATCTATGTTCCTGGTGTAGTTCTTGTTCTGCTTTATCTCGCGGATTTTCATCTGAATAAGCTTCCTTCAGGAGATGTATAGCGTTTGAAATAATAGTGAAGAAGATCGTGTGATTCGAACTGACGCTATGACAGCTCGAATCACGAAAAAATGTTTACCTAAGCGTTACACATCACGCTACTGGCCGTGTTTAGAATTTGATTTCCAAACTCGACTATACTCCACTGATGTGAATTATTTTTATTATCGCTTGGTATACGGTTCTGATGTATTTTTCTTATTCGATTTTTCGTTCGTGTTCTTCACTATTTTGCTTGTGAATTGTGTATCTGTTAGAGTCGCCACAGAGGTTTTTTTTTTTTTGGCAGTCGTCCAATCCTTTAATCTGTATTCCTTTTGATGAAATTTCCAGTGTCCAGTATTATGTTACATGGAATTAATGAATGAAATACTTCATTTAACTACCGAATGTCTATAATTTCGCCTACCAACTCCGAATCCGTTTTTATTTTTATATTAAGCGTCAAAGTCGCCTTCTTATTTTTCGCACCGTAATCAATGTCTTTTTTTTCGATCTGTTTTATTTGTGTTGTTTTTTTACTATCGCTCCCCATAATCTTCTTTGTTCCCCACCCACGTTATATCGCTCCTCTTTTCTGCAGGGCGTTTGTGGTGTGTTTGTTGTACTGTTCTCTTGAATTCGTCCCATTATTCCTTGTGGCACGGATCGTCGTAATCGAAACTGAGCTACTCGGTTGTGACACAAGCTAACACCTCGAGTGTAGAGAGTGAAGAGTTATTTTTCAACATGTTCTCACACCGAGCATCCTCATCATTGCTAGTTGCATCGTACAACACTCTCCCCGGCTGAGAACGGAGTTCTCAACACTCCTTCTGGATTTGCATGTGTTGTGTGGGGCCGGAGAAAGGGAGTTTCGTGTTGATGAGTAGCGTGTCAGTGTGAAATGTTTTGGGATGGCGTGGTGTAGTCTGAAACTGTAGGATTCGTTAGAGACGTCGTGGACTGGACACGTAATTCAATAATCCACAAGATATTAGTTGGTTGAGACTCGGGGCCTCATAGTTTATACGCAAATGAGTGTCCCTTCCGTCAAGAAATCGTTACTGGGCAAGTTCCAGATTCTCGTGATCGCTGTCTTGCACTCGCGCACACTAGCCTGAGCAGCCGTCCTTACTGGCACCAACCGACTCAAGCCATCACCGCCGCTGTGCAACTCCGTGATCCTACCTAGATTCCATTTAGCTGGAGGTAGCTTGTCGTCCTTTATGAGCACCAAGTCGCCCACTATGATGCCATACGGCTTAATTCCGGTCCATTTTGCGGACCTCCTCCCACCACTCGGCCTATAGTCGCCTTATACAACAATCCGACCCAGCTGTGAGTATATTCTAAGGCCCTACACACAGGGCACAGTACACAATGTATTATGTGTATAATGTGCCAAAAATGAATGCTTCTTTCGTTCACTCTGCTTTTTGATGTTAAAGTTATCTCAGAATGCCATTAGATTCATATAAACCCAAATATCGTAACTCTTCTATATTAGCCTTCTAATGATTCTAATGGCAAGAAACCCGAACAACTTTTCTGACCATCCGAATGCCTTAACAACTATGGCAAGTAATTAGTCTTCGAAATACGACAGCAAAGTTAAAAGGAAATCAACATGTTTCGTCACATATCGTTTTAAAAAACTCCACAGTAACCTTAAGTGTCTTTCCCATAACGGTAATATAAGGTCAACAACTGGTTGACACGTGTTCCCCTCCCATAGCATGGACCTTGGCGGTACATAAAATCCGTCTATTCATACTCTAAGTGGATTTCGCATGCTTGATTGTAATTATTGTATTTTATCGTAAATTCACTTGTGTATATCTATCTACAAGTACAATACGAGTCAACAAAGAATTTTATCGCGACACGTATTGGGAACGTCAACTCCACGCTTTGTTAATATCGAATATTGCGGAAAGTTGAGAACAAAGAAATCGATACAAGAGTTTCGATATGCCGAGCTATGATTCATCTAAAAGTACAAGTATCTAGAACTACTTCATATAAGTTGACACCTGCCGTTGTTATAACGTTTCATTTGGTGCCACTTCTTCTGCGAATTATGGCCATTGATGTCTAAGACAGTGACGGTGAGAAGGTATTTAAAGGTGACTGTATGCATTCAAACTGGTTAGGTGGGACATAGGTACGAGCCCGAAGGCCCCTTGTATATTCCGCACTTCGTTCAGGAAGAACTCCAAACAGGGATGTTACATAATAAGCTTGTGCAGCAATTGAATATTGAAGACCCACTTAAAGCCAGTTGGAACGGTGCAATCTAGAGTCTTAGATCACGTCCCCTACGCAAGTGGCCCGTAATCGACGTCATTATATCATTCGGTGTTCATCGGAATATTTGCAACTTGCTTGTGCGTGCCTTTCAATTATAATTCTAATAACCACTCACTGCATATTTTCTAATTTCTCATTCATTATGTAATCAGCTGCATTGGCAGTCAGCGAGAATATGTTAGGAGCCCGAAATTGGGGTATATGCTGCCGAGAACTACCCTGAGTGGGGGACATTTAATCTCAGAGTACTTAGGCCGTTTTTCACAAACTACATTTATAATTCCTTCACACAAATGCGAATTAAGATTACTCGTTGGCCTTAATAATATACAAAATATCCACACATAGTCGTGGCTTTTATTATTTGAACTGATTAGTTTGAAGTTTTTACCACACTCTTGAGAGGGTGGTTTGTCCTATCACAACAAACTTCTTGTACCCCATACGTCTACAATCATATTACCAATTTAAAATAGTCAGCAGCGAATTCGGTAGATGCAAAAGCCATAACTCGCAAGTTACCACAAATCGACTAAACTCGATCCATCTCCAAAGGCAGACCGACACAGACAGGTTGGCAGGTGGGGCGATATGTGTGGATACCACTTTACTGCACATTTCGGTCTTTATTTATTTATTTATTTATCGCATTTATGTAATCGACTGGCCAAGCAATATCCGACGGGTGACTTTGACATACTTTTCGAATGAAAGGCAAGAAGAGGTAGAAATGCCCAAAACAGCAATATAACGCGCACTAGAGCTTTGTGGCCCCAATTTGTGACTTCAACAGCTGAGTCTGAGTGCACTGTTTGACTCCACTCTTTATCTCTTTGCGGAAGAGAGCCCCAATGCCATGAGATATTCAATCGTATACAGCAGAGGCCAGCTCGTTCAAATGGCTGTTGTATCAGCAACGGTTGGTTGTTACTCTTGACTTCGTTGTTTTTAGCTGAAAACGTCGTTTTTATAAAGAGATGCAATAGCACAACATTCGTTACTTTTTGTCATTGGTACATTTCATCTCTTTGTATCTGTCTATTATAGATGTTACATAATTTGTTGCGGAATCACTGAAGCCCCTTGTCAGCGGTCCTTTTGATGGTATCTGCTTGCCAGTTTGGCCGTCTGATCTATCTTAGGTGCTGAAGACATTACCACTGTTGAGGGTTTAGTGCGCAGCGTAATACGACGCTCGAAGCGACCACTACTTCTGGACTTAATTGTTAGAAAAAAGGAAATATCCCCTCGAATGTGTTTTAACTTTGAAATTGGTGCTTTTCTTTTTTCTTGTTTGCTGCCTTTCGTTTAGTTTCCTTTTTAATGAGGGGTAGTTTCGCTGCTTGTCGTCCTTTGTAAAGCCTGTACTTTCGAAAAAAAAGAATTAAAAAGAGAAAAAGGATGCCTTCAAGGAGTAATCTGATGCTTGACGGTCGGGCGTTTATCTTTGTCAGCGTTACCAGAGGCATGGGGTTTATTTGATGAGATGCAATTATGGAGTCTTAGTGGGAGATTATTTGGTTTTATGTTCTATATAATTTGCTGGCAATGTAATGACAGTTAATTTGTTGTGGATGATCACATTTAGTGAGGAAGTCGTATGTGGCGAGCGTTTTAAGGCTTTTTCCCATGAGTAGATAAAGTGACGAGCTAAGTAAAGCGACTAGAAGAGTACATTATCATAAAAATGTCTGTATTTTTTTTAATTTCATTCAATTTTTGATATGTACGTATAAAAAAGTCCACAAACACATGTACATGAATGTCCTTTAAATAATTTAAGTGAGTGAAAGGTTGAGAAAGTTAGTTACTTGCATAATTTGGCGGGAATGGTGAATGAATTAATTATCTGCATAGATTGATAAGCCCTTCCTCAAACATCTTTTCGCGGAAGAGGTCAGTTTGAAGTGTACACTGTTTTGCTTTAGATATGAATACATAAAATTCATAATCACCCGAAACGTCACGTGATTCCTCTGTGGGGGTAGAAGTATTGTTGCCAACGTATGGCACAGGATTCACTGTAATCCCAAAAGATGATCCGTAGAAAATTGTCACCAAGAGAAGAGACGATAAATAAAACGCACTGATTGTTTCTGTGTTCAATTAGTTTTTTTTTTATTTGTTCTTTATTTTCACTACGGCTAAAGGGTACTCCGGTGCTAATTTGCACTTGTTTCAAAAATAATTACGATGCAAAACGTGTTGGCGGCAACTAAGTAATAGTTCAATTTGAACGGTCAGACCCAGTGAGAATTTGTTAAAAACCGTGAACACTTTCGCGACAATTTTACACTGAAACTACATATACCACAGATTAAACTCGACTCTTTAAAATTTGCGAAATTAATTTTGGCCTGAGCGGCAGCGTGAGATGTGACTGCTTGAATTAGGGGTGAAATTCTGTATTTCATTTTACACACATGACAACCAAAAGAGACCACGCCTCTGCTCTCTCTTTGCCACGCTCGCCGAAGTGTGGTAACTTCGGTTAATTGATAATCGATGAACGTGGTAGAATGAGAGAACAGAAACTCGATGTACTGTGATCTCGAGGTAGCTTTGGTTGTGTGTGTTGGTATCAACTGCTGTTACTGCCATGGCCTACTGAACCAGTGCTACGGCTATGGTGTAGTCAGAGAGCATTGAACCATGGAAACACAGAACTGCGAAGGAGAGGAAAACCTAGCTGGTGGAAATAACCTGCCAAAAGAGATCATTGATCCCAAGCGAATGGATGATCTGATGAAA
The DNA here is from genome assembly GCA_963931805.1 of Microdon myrmicae. NCBI lineage: Eukaryota > Metazoa > Arthropoda > Insecta > Diptera > Syrphidae > Microdon > Microdon myrmicae. Next base: position 170,024,314 of record OZ007498.1, on the reverse strand, counting down.
AGCCGGTGACGCTAAATTGGCTAGGGTAATTTATCATGAAACTAATTAGATATTTTGATAAATTCTCCAGCGGTTTCACTATGATGCGACGGCGTCGTTTGCTTCGACTTGTTGTTGCTACCCGACATGATATGATTTCCGATGGAAATCTCATGGGCTAGCAAAATGGAGTTGCCGTATGGCAAAAGGTAGCTGAATTCAATTCTGCATTATCTGCATGGAATAATGAATTCAGCTATGCTCTTTTACAAGTAAAATAGCCGAACGGTGGGATAAGGGATAATGTGACGCGCTGTTAGCGGTCGAAATAAGGTGGAAATTGTGGTTGGAATTGTGGGTTGGTTCTCCTTGTAGAATAGAGAAACCCCACACCTCTGTTGGGGTTCTTTTAAGCTTACCCAAAGAACCTCCTATAATTGCAACCCAACTCCCATTGCTTTTCGCCAATGGAATTGCATTGGCACCTGAAAACATTCCCTTTTCCAAGGCCATTTAATGCATACAACGCATTATCTGAAATTCCTAAAAAGAATTCTTTAATGTGCATATGAATCATACATCCCAAACCATTCGGCACCCTTTGCCATCATTAAAATGCTATGTCGGACAGCTTGTTTTTACAGACAAACAATTACCGCATCTCCAGCATTTTCTAAATACAAACAATCACCAATTTCGTGCTTTGCCACAAACGATTTACCCTGCGTATACAAATGCAGACAAGGGATCCGTTTCTTCCACCGACCCAAGATACGATATACAAGTTTCATTGTATAAAGTATGCCAATCCGTTAGCGCCTTTTTCTAATGGCTATGCGTCTATTTACGCAAGGGCATCACTCATCCAAGACTTTTATGATGCCCTTGTCCCATCTTTCCCTTTACCACCGTTTCCTCGATGCATCGCCGGCTATTTATTTAGCCGCAATGTACATCATAAACAATGATCGTCACGATCCCTTTGTCCTTACCGTCTTTTTGCTTTGTTTTTCAATGGCCTTGTTTCATGAAAAAACCAATGTGATCTTCACGATCACACATACACCCATACACCATTATCTTCATTACGAGATCTGGTTTTCTATTCCACAAAGAGAGACTTTACGTTTCTCTTGTGATAAGTAAACATATCCTTAGCCGAAAGGATATTCACCACACCATTAATTGAGGATTGAATTCAAGTCAGAATTCTATCCTCGATTGAGTCGTAATACATCCACAGCCGGAGTCGGTCGGGTCATAACCCTCCACCGTACCTCGTGCCGGTATGGTGGTACACAAAAAGTCGCGCTTCAACCACCAATTAAAAAGTCGAGCTTCATCCCCCATTTCGAGTTTAGTCTCTGCGCGAGTGAAAAAGATTCGCCGTCATTGTTTAATCAGTGATCCCACATAATCCAACGTTCACCTTGTAAATTATAATTAGTACTAAGAAGAACAAAGGATTTAACACAATGTGAACGTACCTCAAATCAATAAAGTGAACTAAGAAAATAAATAAGTTGCGTGTTATTTCTCTTAATCCGCTCGTGACGTTCGGTTAACGAACAAATTCCATCAAGATCTGCTATACGAAAGTGTACGTGTTTACAACTGCAGAGTCACTTTGTGAGCTGTTTCAGGTGTCATCGTTCGGTGTGAACAATTAACTTGGTGCTCGTTTGTTGCTGCGATAAAAGGTGGAACAATCAGTGGTTCACGGTAACTAACAATTTGTGGGTACGTGGTAGAACCTAGCGCCCGTGCTGGCGCACCGACTTCGCCCCCCACACCTCCTCAATACAGTCTTCAGGTCTTTAAATCCAATATGCATTGATTAATCATTCCCCAATTCTCTTCCCCCTTTTCGCCCAGAATATATTTTGTGTTTAAATGATTGCTTGCTCAGAATTGTGAAATCTAATGACAGGCTTATCCATGACAATAAAGGAACTTAATCACGCTTTTCATTAACATCCAACATTTCTTTTTTGGATCCACTTATTGAACAAGCTCCCAAAGGAGGAACGTCTTGAGACATTTGCATCTGCCAGACAAAGCGCGTCAAATTTTGAATAAGAATGGCACCAGAACGCCAATAGACTCGAAAATATCATAGTTGATGAATTTTGTTTCGGTTTTCCTTGAGGAGTTGTGGGTAGGTTTTGCTAGGGGCGTCAGCACGGACACAGGTTGAGCAAAACACCACGGATTGATCACTGAGAATTGTTCTTCGAGAAAAACGGAACTCCACTCCAAAAGGGAACGAAAACACAGCAAATTATTTTTAATGTTATTGTTCCTTTATTTGTTCTGTAGACTTGATTTTAATTTGCACTGTGCACTTGTTATTTGCGATGTGGTACACGAACTCTATGAACCAACGTCACATCCGTATTTGGCAAACATTATTTAAGTAAATTCATTCCTATAAAATATTAAATTCACTCCGACACAAAAACTAGCGTGATGTTAGTTTAAATCTGACTCCAGTTATTTTTGAATTTACAACAGAACGAATAGCACGACAGTGGAGACTCGACGTAACTCCTCAACGACGCAATCCACATCCGTCAGATTCAGCGGTGATGGATCACATCGATATGGGAGGAGCGAAACGGATCAACATGGCAGCGGCCAATGGTGATCGAGAAAAGGGTTCAATGGGAGGATTTTTCAAATGCTGCATAGGGACGCGTACAATGCCCCTTTTGCCTACAATACAGACAATGATCGTCGACACCTGATCAAACAAGTGAACGAGCAACAGGGGGCTGCAGGCATTGTGTTTATGTAATGCCGTTGTAGGCGATACATTCTTCGGTGACGATAAGTCGACCGAAGATTTGGGGTTTGTTTATTTTAGCCATATGACTCTGGTGCTCTAGGAGGAAAATTATTTATGGTGGTGGGGGATTTGACCTGCAGATGTGCAAGCAAACGTCTCACCCAGGGGAACCATGGACCAGCGGATAGTATACAAAGCAAACGTAGTGAGGTGCTGTGTGTTTACTTCGATTTGCTCGTGGGTCATCATGGGGCATGGCATGGGTAAGATTGTCTAAACAATGATCATATAGATGCCCAAATTCCATGATCGGTTGAAAACCGATGAAAGGGAATTGGTCGCAAGTGTTGCGAACCTCAGGATATGGGTGCAATATAAGATTACCGTGGAAGGGAAACTATCGGCTGCAGCTGTATCTGGGGAGCATGGAGGCAGTGTTTGTTTACATTTTTGTCGTGACTTCGATTCTACTCGAAATGTAACGTCTACTAGGTCGATGGATCGAGTGTGTGTTTACTTTAAACAACACTCGATCGCTTGTGGATAGCCAGCGATGGCTATGCTATATATTCTTGATAGGACGATCGGCGACGATGGGTCTGCCGATAAGGCAAGGGTAAGCATGACATGCCGAATATGGGGAAAATGCTCCTCAGCCATGCGCATTGACATGTTCGGATGTTTATGTCGGTTACACGATGGGAAAAGCGAAAGGGGTTTTAGGACATGATGGTTTGTGTGCAAGCATGCCCCTGATGAACTTCTATAGATGCCAATGCGATAGCAAAATAGCAAACGGTAATCGTTCTAGATGATTTTGCCACGGCTAAAGTCTTCCAGGTAAGTATTGTTGCAGGAAAGCTTGACTGCTCGTCTGAAGGTAAGCTGCTTATGGTAGGTACAGGTATTTGCAGGGTATTTGCAGGTTGGGGACGGGGAGTTGGATTAGGACAATGGGTTGTTCTTCGGGAATGCTTAAAGAACCCTCACAGAGTTACATCGATCTCGAAGGTTAACAAGGTAATCTGTTATTGGAGACCGGTATAGAAACATAACTATTGGTTTTTTGTTTCTCGATTGGATGGTTTTGACATTAGAGACATGTGGTTCCAACAAACTCGGCCAATTGTTAATTGGCCAGCGCATTCATGTGATTCAACGTCGCTGAACCATTTTCTTCAGGGATACCAAAAATGCTCTGAAGTGCGTTGGCCGTCTGGATTACTCTATGTACTCGCCTGGTGTGGCGGCTGTACAGAAATCATAGTCAAACATTAATGCCATACAAGGATCGTAAAATAATTACACACTTGCGGCCACTACAATTGTCTTCTTATATTATCATCATCATCGTCGGCACTACAATCGGGATCCGGTCTTGGCCTTATTTAACAAGTCTGAGGCTTGTTAAATTTTCCATAATAATTTGTTTATCCGGGCAAGGTTATTAGCCTTGCGCCATCTTATATTATACTTTATATAAATTCAAAGTTCAGTTGGGGGACATGAAACACGATTTATAAACGAAGAATTATTTTGATTTAAACTTTTAACCAAGATTTAAACAATGTTTTTAAAATGCTCATCTAAAAATTTTAAAAAGATTAAAGCTTGTTTTCTGAATTCCCTTAGAAATAAAAATAATATCATAGCAGTAGATACAATAACTTACGTTAGATAAGGTATCATCCACAAATTACGAAAAGCTTTTTAGGCCGTTTCAAAAATGTGAAACAAGTTGTATGCAAAAAAAGTAATATTTTCGGCAAGATCCTCACCACGTATTATGTAGAACGTTGTGTAGTTATTTTGGTCAAAGGTTTTCCTGTTATGTGTCAGCAGGGACACGGGTTCACACAAACCTTCCCAACGTACCGTTTCACTTCTGACTCCGTGTCTAACAAAATTAACAATAAATTTGAACGCAACACAATAGTTATTTATTTCTATATTTCTTCAACAATGAACTTAAAAGCTTCTGAAATGAATCTGTATATTGAGGGTCTGTTTTATCGATTTTAGAATTTTTCTTCAAATACTTTATCATACCGTGGGCAACCTTTGCATAGTCTTTAATAAACTTGCGATAGTATTTGGTCATTCCCAGGAATGATTTTATTTATTTTTGGGTTTCTGGTAATTTAAGCTTCTGTATATTTTCAATTTTATTCATATTTGGCTACAATTGATCTTAACTTTCTCAAAACAATAACACAATTTGGAAATAATATGAGTTCTAATTGTTCATATGGTAATAGAATTTTAACACAATAAACGATAACACAATTTGTAAGTAATTGGAGTTCTTAATTGTTCATATCATCATCATCGGCACTAGAACCGGGAACTGGTCTTGGCCTTATTTAGCAAGTCCTGGGGACTGTTAAATTTTCCATAATGATTTTTTTTTCCGGGCAAGGTCATTAGTCTTGCGCCAAAGGCTCCCCATCGGGGAATCGAACCCCGGTCTCCCGCGTGGCAGGTGGGTATACTAACCACTATACTATCGAGGAGCTAATTGTTCATATGGTAATACAATTTTAAGGCAATAAACGATAACACAATTTGTCAGTAATTGGAGTTCTTAATTGTTCAACGGTAATACAATTCGGAAATCATAGGAGTTCTATATTGATTGAACAGTAACGTTAAAATGGTAGCACTATTTGAAGATGAAAAGAGTTCTATATTGGTTGAACAGTAACATCAAAATGGTAGCACACTATTTGGAAATAAAAAGAGTTTAGTTCTTCAAAGAGTAATTCACGGCACCAAAAACCCAACCGGTTCCACTTTATGATCGATTCAGACTGTCACTTTATTTAACGTGGATGCCCGACTTGCCTCCACGGAATCCGTATCGCGATTAACTATATCAACCGAAGCGACAGAATACCAAAAATTCCATCCATCGCTTCGGTGACCATATAAGGGATAATCTTAGATGATGATCACGGAGAGGACGCGCACACACACATATGCGGTTACGTCGCACGCTCATGCTGTCCATGAGCGAGCGGACCGTGGATAATATAATTCCATAAAAGGAAATGTTTATCGGCATAAGGGATCCATTCTGATCGGGCGCACGTTGCTGGCGTCCTCTGATATGACTTGCCATGCACGTGTGTGGGAAAAATTATTTCCTTTCTGTGTGCATGGGCAAGTTTAAGGATTCATATCGGTTACGTAATGTCGTAACCGAATAGGATTCCCAGCAATATGTTGCGTTGCATGCAGGCATGCCCCTGGTGGTAATGCTTATCGAATGTTGATGCCTGTCGATCGGTTTACAGACCGATGTGCTTGTAGGTCAACAAGAAAGGAAAGAAATATCTCTTGCATGTGTGCAACCGAATTTTTTCGGAGACATGTGTAATGAATTGGTTTGGATCATGTTGGTTGTTTGGTGGTACAACCAAATTGCTCATAAGGAACATGTCTGTTTGGTGCTGATGGATTTTGCATCAGCGAATATTATGAAATTTACAGCATTACAGGTATTTATGGTACAAACTATGTAAAGGTAAGTACATGCTTCCCAGGTTTTTATGCCTTGTGTATGCCCTAGGGGGAAGTTGGATGTCGAGCCTGGAAAAGGCGAGCGGTGGCGTTATTGAAACCGCCACAGTTGCTTCCAAGTACTAGTCAATCCTGACTAGAAGAAGTATACAAAATCTGCATTCATTTTGGAGAAATGGTAACCACAAACTCCAAAAAGAGGGTTTTAAGCAAAAATTAATTAGAATTTTAACTAGGAATAAAACGGAGAAGCGTTTTTTGAAGTTACACGCAAGGAACATAATCTCTTGAACCTTCGCAATTCTTAGTGCACTCCAGTACCATTTGACGTTCTTCCAAGAACGTTAAATTTTTTTGGCAAAAACGTTGTTCTGAACATTTCATTATTTGATCGCGAACTTTGTTGTTTACATCATCATCGGCACTACAACCGGGGACCGGTCTTGGCCTTATTTAGCAAGTCCTAAGGCTTGTTAAATTTTCCATAATGATTTATTTTTTTTTGGGCAAGGTCATTAGTCTTGCGCCAGAGGCTCCCCGATGGGAGTTTACGGTAACTTGAAAACCGTATCTCAGGGAAAAAAGGAACATAAGTTGTGAATATTCGACGTTGATTGTCAAGACAGGAAAGTATCAATCAAGTCTTTCGCTTTTGATGATGAAGTCTCATGACTTGCCGCTATGAAACGTCCATGTAACAATTTTAACCTTCACTGCCGTTCGCTCACCAACGAAAGTCGTGAAGAGAGTTAAAAATGAGTCGTTGTACCAGCAAACATTGGCAGGAAAAAGGAGATATCCTTTTATCTACCGGAGGAAACAAAGATTTCGATCCAGAAAAAAGGAAATGAGAAAACCACTAGAGTTGTTGGTTTTTGAATCTCGACCGAGACGGTGAGATAGAGGGGTTGGCTTTTAAGATTTGACCGGAACGGTCTGTCGAGAGTCGGAAATGGGTGTCAAGTGGGAGATTAATAAAGATTGAAAATAGTAAACTGACTAAGATATTAATAAAGATTGAAAATAGCCAAGTGACTATTAATAAAAATCAATTTCAATTTTAATAAACCAAGTGTGTTCTTATTTATAAATGAGTGTGTGTGATGTGCAAGGTGAGAAGGTAAATATAAAAACATTACAAGTTTATTATTTGGTCTTGGGATATTCCAATGGTCGTTTCTTAATTACCCTTTAATTTTATGAATTTCTTGGAAAAATACGTACCTATTCACAGGTAGTAGATGTTTCCGGTACAAAATTGCCAACAGGCATAAATAGCGAAAATCAATTGCAAAATTTGTGGCCTCATCCTAGTAGATGTACCCCACCACACAGTCGTCGCTTAACCATATTTCTGTATAGAGATGAACCGAAAAAATAATGGACATCTTTTTTCCCACACACAATTTCGATATGAGATTTTGGAGAGTTATTCTCGACATACTGAAAATATCTTTAGAAAATAAGTAGATAATATTTCCTATTTAATTTTTATAGTAAATACCTCGTTAAAAATTGTATGCAGCTCCTGTCCTACAGAGGCGGTAATATAAAATTTCCTCCAAGGCACGGGTTCCATGTTATACTTTGTTATAAGTATTTCAATGTCAGTGCTATAATATCATGTCTCGAAAAGTTGTTGCACACATTTATTCTGTTCTGCGTCGGTTTATATAACAATAAACCACAACTAATGGTTCCTACTGATTTTCTCAACCAAATGTTATAGCACTATAAAGTAAAAATAAAATAAAAATTCCTATTGCAAAATGTGTTACCTACAAAACGGCGATTACCAAACAGATTTCCCATCATTTACTCACACTCGCAAAACCTTAATGGCACATAACAGTAATATAATTACAAGTTATCCTTGAAATCGTCCTCCACTATCAGTATTAAATTACTCAGTCGTTAATTAATACTTCGAATAAAGAATAATAGTAACAGCTATTTGCTGGCGTCGTTATTGTATAAGAATTTCTTCCTGTTCGCCCATCTATTGCGTAACCAAATAACAGTTTACGAGACATTGTTATTTATTCCGATGAACCTTCGTACATGCTCTCGTCGCACAAATATAAAATGCAATACAATTTGTTGTGAATTACTGATTATGACATCCGAACGATATTACGCGCTCGTTTATGCATATAGTTATAGCTACAGAAAACACCGCGAACTGAGCGAAAATTGATTCCATCACAAAGAGCATGATAACCGCTGCCATAAATAGCATAACAACATGCAACCGCAAACCCAAAGCTGACTTGTACTATACGCTCGAGGCCAATCTTCCTCCTCATAAGTGGTTCTCAAGCACAGCTGACAGTTGCGGCTAACGAGAGGGACTGCGCCCAGATACATTTCAAATATCTGCTACCAGATACGACGCTTATTATAAGCACTGCTTTGATCGACCTCCACAGTATCTCGTTCTCAGAATACCTGACCATAATAATTCGCACCTATTTTTATTACTAACCTCCCAAGAGCCAACCGTTAGAAGAGCGGAATCAAATGGGCAGGACGAGACGAAGCGGTCCATAAATTAATTATCAGCTTTGTGTCATGGAAACGGCGGTTAGCGAAAACGATTCACCTGTTCCCGGTCCTAAAAATGAATACATCCATGGGGAGTCTATTGACAATCTCATTGATTGAATTGTCAACGGATCTTAGGGAGAAACGGAAACGAAGTCGTAAGGATTTGGTATTCACGACTACCACGGAGACAAATATTACATATCTACCCATGGGGGATATTCGGTTTATGAAAGTTGTGCGTTGCTATATTGTATAACCTTCTGACGAACGATACAAAGGACAAACGTGGATAAAAGGCACATAACAAATACAGTGTTCACAAATGCCGCAGGACATAGCCTTGGATATGACTAACAAGAAAGATTGTGTTTATAGTTCGCGGCTCCATTCTGCTGTTTTTTCAACGATACCGTTGCCCGACAAAAATCTATGATCACTAACTAAATTTGCTTAAAGGACACATCCTGACGGCAGGGAACAAGGACTATTGTGAGGCTTGTTCGTCTACAAAACAAGAAAAACAAGTATTGCGGTAAAAACAACAACAGACGAAGAACAAAAAACTTCTTGAGTAGTTCCATCAAAATAGCTTTTTAATAGCATTACCAAAGCTTCGTAGCCGGTAGATGTTATTAGAGCATGAGAAAACCGGAGGTCGGAGGTTCGTGTGCGACTTATAAAGTTTTTATCGACGGATATTGTTTCGGTTTTTCTGTTATCCTCTTCGTCCTTGCTATTTGGTGTTGATGTGAAGTTTATGGGCGGTGCAAAACAATTTGAAAAGTCGACTAATTTGGACGCGAACTGCTTGTTGGTAGGTGTTAATTGCATCCATCAATACATACGGACGGTGTATTTCAACACAAGACAGCAAACATTCTGTATGGGTGTTTAAGAGCCAGGAAATTAATATTTTATTGTTATACAATTTATAATAAAGCAAAATTATATCCAACGGCGCAACAGTCTATAATTCGGGAGCTACTCCTTGATTATGCCGAGAAAAAACTATTTTTTTTTATTTTTATTTATTATTTATTACAATGTAAGTAAATTACATAGTAACTTAAATCTAGTAGCACTAGCAACTAAGGCTTTCGGCTAGCGTTTGTAAATGTTTGTCTGTACATTTTGTATTTTTGTTTTCAGATCTTATTTTGTAACTTAACTAGGGTTAGTAATTTGTAAATTTTGTCAATGTTGGGTGAAGTTGGCTTGGAGATGATGTTGATGATGTCGTCTTGAAAATGTAGTTGAGCCAAGGTTTTCATGCCCACGCATTCTAATACGAGTACTAACACCCTTATTAACATAACTAAAGCCATCATCCTATCTAAAACCGACTACGGACTAATGATCTACGGAAAATGTAGCAAAGCGACCCTGCAAACAATAAAATCTCCCTATCACGCCGCAGCTCGAGCAAGTACCAGAGCATTCCGTACTACACCAATCAAAAACATCCTCGTCGAATGCGGTCTCCCATCTATAGAAAACAGACTAAAATACATATCAGCTTCACTCGCTTACAAATTTACAATGTCGATAGCAACCCCCATAGTGCAGGACATCCGAAAAATTTATTTAAAAAACGAAGGTCGAGATACCGCTCAGGGCTGGAAAGGGCCATCGATATAGCCAAAGACTTACATATCCATATAAATACTTCAAAACCTCACCGCACACAGTACCCTCCATGGTTAATTCCGAGAAATACAATCATAGATGACCTGTTCCATTATCCAAAACATTCAACAAATCAGGGAATCTATCAAAAACTTTTCAAGTATACCATCGACAAACATCAAAACTGGAACCTGTTTTTCACAGACGGTTCCAAAAACGAATCAAATGTGTCATTTGCTATAGTCAACAATCGCAAAAAAATAATCAGAATGGGATCACTTCTCACCTTTTGTTCCATCCTATCAGCGGAAGCAACGGCAATTCTGAAAGCAACATATAGCATTTGGAATGATAGTGAAGAACGTGTGATTCGAACTGACGCTATGACAGTTTGAATCACCAAAAATTGAACCTAAGCGTAACACATCAGGCTACTGGCCGTGTTTAGAATTCGATTTTTAAACTCAAGTATATTCCACTGATGTGAATTGTTATATTGTCGCTATGGTATACGGCTCTGATGTATTTTCTTATTCGATTTTCGTTCGGTGTTCTTCACTACTTGCTCGTGTACCGTGTGTGTATCTGTTAGAGACGCTACAAACAAAACTGGTCCAGAAAATCCCAACGATTATCTGTACTGATAGCCTTTCAACTCTACAAGCAATAACCAACGTAAACTCCACCAATGCTGTCATTCGTCAAATCCAAGATAACATTGTAGGGTTTTCTCTATCCTATAGGAGAAACAGCCCACAATTCCAACCACAATACCTACCCATTTCCCTTGATAGGTATTTACCAGTAGGACATGTCAAAGGGACGCATAGCTAAACTCATTTTTCTATGCAGATAATGCATAATTGAGTTTAGCTACAATCAACAACATACGGCAACACTATTGCGCTAACCATGGAATTTCCACCGGAAATTCCATTCGTATTGGTTAGCAACAACCAAGCCAAACCAAGCGACGCGGTTACGTCATAGTCCATAGGCTTGGGTATTATTGAACATTCCACAGAATGGAATTATATCCCCAGCCGATGCGGCGTCCTATTGATTTTTCCCAGATCACCCATTCGCTTGGGACCAATGATCTCTTTTTGCTGGTGAATAACCTTAGCTATGTTTGCCCTCTCTCTCGTATTTCTGTCTTGCTATAGTGCGTTGACCTAAGTGATAGTCACTAGGTCAGTAGACCAGCCGTATACACGGCATTAACGCACACACACCTAGCCAGATCCACCCTGGGCTATTGTGCTTTCCCTTTTGATTTCTCCATTCTGGCTACGCCCATCGACGTCGAACGAATACACAAGTACATTTCGACCTGGATGAGTGTGGTGAGTTGGGGAACACACAAGAGAGCATGATTACCATTGGCAGATCAATGTGTAAAAAGCAGAAATTACGAGTTCCACCCTAAATAGAGTCAGTCGCTATCCATCCGCCATCGTGTGCGCACGCTACGTCTCGTGTTCAAAACATTCACTTGCACAAACGAAAATATTTCTTTGAAGAAATGTCGAAAACCAGTATTGTGAACATTACTAATTTATAAACAGTTTTAAGTTAAAGAAAAAAAGGAAATAAAAACAACATCAAGAACATAACAACAACAGTGCAGTTTATTTTATACTCTTTATGGATTATTGGATCTTCCTTCTCTTGAACAATTTTCGGCGGAATAAAATCGTTGGGGATATAGTGAATCTGTGCCATACATTGGCAACCTACTATCAACCCCCACAACATTATTAAGAAAGCTAATAAAATATAGCTACTTTGGACGCTCGGGCATTGTAACATTAGTGGAAATGAAGCAGCCGATGCGGCAGCAAAACTAGGGACAAAGTCGCCTCTCGTCTCCTTCTATTATCCTAACAAAACGGACATAAGAAGGCAGGTAAAAAATGCCCTTAAGAACGTGGAGGACGAAGAATGGCACCACTACCCCCACCTGTACAGCACTATTGAACAGGACACCAAACCCGTTACTTACCCAACAACAGTCTCAAATAGAAAAATAAAATGCTTCCTACGATTCCGGCTAGGACACACCAAAATCACACACCAACACATCCTTACAAAAACCAGCGCCCCACAATGCAGCAACTGCAACAACCAAGCCCCACTTACTCCACACCACATCATATTCGACTGCCCAAAAGTACAAACCATCGCAAACCAACTATTTGGAAACGACCCCTTCGGCAGTATTCTGGCAAAACCATCAGAACAGAATATCAAATACACATACGAATTACTAACCCTTACTAACCTTTACAACAAAATTTAAAGTAACTCGATATTAGCCGAAAGCCCTGGCAGCTAGCGCTATTTTAGAATTAAGTTATTGTGTAATTAATTACATCCTGATAAATAATAATAATAATAATAATAATGGCCTGTAGGAACCCGAAAGTTCAGGACCTCACCGACAGTTATGAAATTACTAATTATCCCTCAGATATTTGGGCATTTGGGGGACCTACAGCCAATATTTTTCGCAGACTATATTTTTAATACGACGATGACTTTTTTATATAAGACTCGATCGGCAATATGGTTTTCAGAACTGTTCAAGGCCATGGTGGTACTCTCCGCTATTGGTAACCCAAAGTCAATTCTTGGCAATGCTATAGGTGTTCTGTTTCTTGAATAGTAATCTTTCATATGTTTGCTGACAGAAATGAAAAACGAAGCCGGGTGGAAGGTCTGTTGGTTTACCAACTTTAGCTATTGAACAAAAAATGGAGTGCTTCCAAATGTGGAAGTGTTGTAGCATTTTTTTAGAGAACGCGCCTCCTTATCCTTAAAAGGACGAGGGACGAGGGGGATTCGACTCAAAACATATTATTATTTAAATTAAAATACAAACGTTGTTCACAGGTTGGGAAGCCGATAAGAACTTGTAGTATTCCAGAATACTACTGTCCCTATAATTATTGAATCTCATTATTTATCTAACACATCCTTAAAACATTCTCCTAACATATCTAACATCCTCATTTAATATATATCATAAATAAACATCCACAATATTCTATAGCAAGTCAGTTTCAGTACACTTCATACATGCCCCTTTTTTCATACATGCCCCTTTTTTCATAACATGCCCCTTTTTCATTCGAAACATAGCTCTTTGATTTTCGTTCAAAGTTTATTCAAAATTAAAAGTCGCAGTAGATTAAGTGATACTTTGATAAAATGGATTTTTGTTCAAATATAAAAAGAAGAAGAAAAACAAATTATTTATTCGAGAAAGATGACGGACAGAAGACGGACAGGCAGACCCGATATATTGGGTATTAAATTCGAGTGATTCGTCTTACCATCCTCTATTTCATAAAAGGTCCGCGCTCTTCCCTCAACCGAGGAAGCACGGCGTCCCGGACATATAACAAACTGAACTCGTCCACTTCACTACAACAAAGACACGATATACAACCGCGGCGATTCCACTAAACGCCACTACTCAACTTCCCAAATTTACTAAAAGCTTCCAGTCCTGAAGCTCCCATAACCCCATTGTTTCGCTAATGCAACTGCATTAGCACCTGCAAACATTCCCCGCATCAAAAACATTTCCTTTCTCAAGGACAGTTAATGCTTTCAACGCATTACCTAGAAATTCCTGAAAAGAATTTCTCCCACGAGGGCATTCTCGCAGGCATCAAGGCATCTCAGCATTAGCAACCAAGAACCGAATTCTATATTGATGTAAATATTCACACTGGAATTCGACCCTTGAATTACCATAGACGCCATATACAACTGGCATAGATGTTATACACAACCGTCATTGTGTAACCATCTAAATTGATTCTTAATGACTTGCAACTATTGATTCAGCTGCAAGCACTTCTCTCAGAAATGCTCCGTTGTTTGAATCTCCAAACAATCATCAACTTCGCGTTTAGCCGCCGGATTCGAATTCAATAGCATAAACAAGTGCAAATAAAGAATCCGTTTCTTACAGCGACCAAAGATATGATACCCAAATTGTATGATGTATCCCAAACCTATTAGCACCTAATGAGTGGCAGCGTATTTACTTAGCTGAACCCTCATTATAGAACGATGTCTTAGGTCGCTTCTCCCTTTATCCTATTCCCCTTGTTTTAGGTTTCGTTTATCCTTGGCCTAAATGCCTCGATAAACAATCCGGTCTACACGATCATACACACACACACACACACACAAACCTTGGAATTTACCCAGCAAGATCCCCTTGCTGGTTACTTACCATCGAGTGAAATCTTCTCTCTTTCCTGATCAACTCACCACCGAATCGAGGGTGAATCAAGAGTCAGATTCCAACCCTCGATTGAGGCGTTTTCCATCACCCGACCGAGCCGGTCGGTTGCCGACCTCCGCTCCCTGCGCTGCGGGACGCGGATATACTCGGAGTCGTAATAGTGTAAATCAAGTGTCGAGTCTCTTCTTGGAAAAAGTGTGGAAATTGCGATGATCGCATATTGAAACAGATTAAGTGAATAACAAATATATTCAATTAAAAGTAATTTTTCTTGTGACACCAGTATAATACAAAAACTAACCATAAATAAAAGGACATTAAGTCAACCATAAATATAAGTACAAAGTTAAAATGGAAATAAAAGGACCTTAGGTCAACAATAAATATAAGAACAAAGTTAAAGTGGAAACAAAAGAATCAATGATACGAAAACACAGTTTCACTTGTTTTTCTTTCTTCTGGGTGTTTCCTTTTACTTGCTTCGTGGTGAAAGGAGTTTTGTTTTGTTTTGTTTTTCTGGAACAGTTTGCTGCAGCGGAACAATCAGTGAGTGCACTAATCAGAGAACGTCTAATGCGTGAGGACGAAGTAGAACCCCGCGCCCATGTCGGTGCCACGACATTGCCCCCCATACAACATTCACAAAGAAAAGTGGATCAACAGTTCCAAAGCTGATGATGAATCGCTAGCTCTCGAATCTAGGGAAAGCATAAAATTACCCCACTTCACGGTCTGTGGGAATGTATCGTGGCTTCAAAACACGTGTCGAACATTGCATCTGGAAAATTGAATTATCTTTTTAGAGTCAAGAAATGTTTTACTCCGGTCACGCCAGATATTGCTCTCATGTTTGGAGCTCTGCTCAACAGCTTACACCAATTTGTGGTTCCTCTCCCGACGGCGCGAACATCTTTGCATCAGAACTCGTTCCGTTACGGAGCGGGAAAGGTGTGGAATTCCCTCCCCGCGCGAGTGTTATCGGAGCGTTACAACCTGCAACTGTTAAAGAAGAGCTGCGATCGTCAACGTACACCCCAGCGCAGGGATTCTGATCTTTAAGGTAAGAATGTAAAGAAATATTAGAAGGTGTACAATGGGTACACAGGTGCTTATCTGATCGACTTGGAAAAAGTCCTCGACACCGCTTGGCTTGAAGGATTATACTATAATACAGGATTGTCAGACAAGGGTGTATAAACCTTCACTGTATATACTTTATGATATGTTAAATAACAGGAGGTTCGTGGTCAAAAGCAGCAAAGTGACACCCACTCTAACGTATAATAGGTGGGCAGTTTGATAAGTCAGTGACTTTTTGAATAAAAGATTTTTTTTTTCGGCAAATAACCGTTGATTTCGCAACATAGTTCCCTCTTAGCTCGATATATTTAGTCCGGTTTCGGACGCCAAAATTCTGAAGTAAATTCACGCTAACTGCTAAAAATTGCGACTCTTGGTCTTTCATTTTTTATCAGCCAATAGCAGCAGCTTTCATTTTATTAAATACTTCGAAGACATTAATACGCCGTCAACTCAAAAAATGTTTGAACCCTCTGATCTCCTTAGTGATCACTCACACCAAAAGTACTGTTATAGCATTTTGCGATGGTAATCAGCCACACTAGGAACGCTTGGAATGAAAGCACTGATGATATCACTATCGCGTGTTATTCAATAATACTTAACTCACTTTATAGACTCCAATTGCTACACTAATGCTCTGGTATACGATGATTTTTTCGTTTCTCGTGCCTGATTTGTTGAAATCGCCACTGAGTCACTACATCCACTATTTCGGTGAAAGCTAGGTTGTCGCTCTGGATATCTGCAAAGCTTTCTACAAATCCACGGTGCTACCAATACACCAAATTGGTAGCGATATTATGAATAGTCTCGAGTAAATCGCACATTTAGAGACACGAGTTGAATTTTGTCCCTAAAATTTGGTGATCTCTGCGTGACGTGAGCATTGGTATGCGATAAAATATTGTGTTTTGCGTGTGTGAACGTCAACAAGACTTATGAAGAGTTGTGTACGGTATTAGCCAATATTATGATGAGTAAAAGAACGTTCGATGGCATAAATCGTTACAAGACGCAAGAAAGTGGTGGAAATTTGAGGGAATTTCCAAGAATCCAGTCGCCGCTCTTATTAAAGAAACTTTCTACAGGCGTACTATGATGATATGATTGATAATTACATCAAGATATTAAAACAGATACTGAAGGATGACATTGTGCAAAAGCGAAAAAAAAACTCGTTACCTGTTGGGAATTACTTCGCAATGTGACGTATATCACATCATTGTCTACGAATTTGTAACGTAAAATAGAGTATTGTACTATATCCGGCCTATTTATTTATTTTTTTACTTCTCTCAGGCAAGGTGAACCTAGGATGCTATTTTTTCTCCGCCGGGCCCAGCAACCAAGCTTCGAAGCCTATAGCTTAGTAGACCAGGATCTAGCCCTAAATGACTTTCTTATACGAGGATAGACTGAAAGTTTCCGACCTAAACATGAAGATAGCAGCATTCGTTACTAAAAGCTAGTGAATGTAGTTGTGCTTCTTTTGACAGATACTCATCAAAATTTCAGCCATTTTGGATGCGTAGTTTTTATTTGACGGTCGTTTGAGTGAGCCGATGTTTGTTTTTGTGAAAATGGCCAAAATTGAGTATCGAGTTGTCATTAAATTTTTGTTTTTGAAAGGCAATACGCCTACGCAAATCAAAGATGAGTTGGACTCTGTGTATGGGGAATCTGGACCATCATTTACCACAGCGAAATTTTGGGCAGCTGAATTTAAACGTGGCCGTGAGAGCTTTAGAATATTCTGGCGCAAGACTAATAACCTTGCCCGGAAAAAGAAATTATTATGGAAAATTTAACAAGCCTCGGGACTTAACACTAAATAAGGCCAAGATTGGGCCCCGGTTGTAGTGCCGATGATGATGATGCTGTGAGAGCTTGGGAGACGATGAACGTTCGGAACATCCAAAAACTGCAACAACTGACGATAACATCCCTAAAGTTCACCCAATGGTACTAGACGACCGCCGAATTAAAGTGAGAGAGATAGCGGATGCTATGAAAATGCCCAACGAACGTGTTTGTCATATATTAAATACAGATTTAGGCATGAGAAAGCTGTCTGCGCGTTGGGTGTCGCGTTTAGTTACGTTAGACCAAAAACGTGTTCGAATGAACATTTCCAACGCTCTGTTGCCGCAGTTTAGGCGCAATAATCCGAGTTTTGGCGCCGATTAATTATTGTCGATGAAACTTGGATAGACTATAGCGTATTGCGACGATAGTGAAGAACGTGTGTGATTCGAACCGACGCTATCGCGGTAAGAATCACTAAAAATGTAACCAATGCTCAACACATCAGGCCACTGCCGCTTGTACGAATTCGATTTATATCCTCAAGTAAACTCAACTGATGTGGGATTGTTATGTTATCGCTATGGTATAGGACTCTGATACATTTTCTTATTCGATTTTCGTTCGGTGTTCTTCACTATTTGCTTGTGTATTGTGTGTGTTTCTGCTAGAAACGCCACAACACCATTATATGTCCGAAACAAAAATACAGCCAAAACAGTGGACTGCAAAGGGGAAATCGGCTCCAAAAAAGCGCTTTCGGCTGGGAAAGTGATGGCGAATGTTTTTTGGGATAGTCATGGAGTTATCGTAATCGATTATCTTCAAAAGGGAAAAACCATTACAGGAGCATACTACGCCTTACTTGACCAACTGAAGGGAGAAAATGCGGAAAACCGGACACATTTGCAGAAAAATAAAATCCTGTTTCACCAAGATAACGCGCGCGGTTGCCATGGCGAAAATCCACGAATTACGGTTTGAACTGCTTGATCACCCGCCTTACTACCAGATCTAGCCCCATGCGACTTCTTTTTGTTCCCTAATTTAAAAATTGCGCTCAGAGGACAAAGATTTTCGTCAAATGAGTAGGCAATCACCTTTGTGAACAGTTATTTTGCAGAGAAAAACGCCGAGTATTATTTGGACGAGTTAGAGAGATGGGAGCGTCACTGGGAGAAGTGTGTAGAGTTACAAGGAAGCTATGTAGAAAAATAATAATAAATTTTAAGAAAAAATGTCTTGTATCTTTGTTAGCTCGGAAACTTTTCAGTCCACCCTCGTATATCTACGCGGAAGCGCCTTCAATGGTCGCTGTTTACCTAGTGCATGTGTGTGTGCAAAGGCTTTAGAGACGGTTTTAAAGGTGCTCTCCAAATATGGCTTGGGCGCGTCGTGGAAGATATGATTGCAGGCATCCAAATATATATTTCTAACAGATTCACACAATATACAAGCAAATAGTGAAGAACACCGAAAGAAAATCGAATAAGAAAATGCATCAGCCGTATTCCAAGCAATAACATAGCAATTCCACATCAGTTGATTGTATGTGAGTTTAGAAATCGAATTCGTACACATGGCAGTGGCCTGATGTGTTGAGCATTGGTTCCATTTGTACTTATTCTTACCGTGATAGGGTCGGTTCGAATCACACACGTTCTTCACTATCGTAGCAAATGCCATAAGGGTGTTCGAGAGTTTCCCAGCCTATTACTTCCAATGTATCGCTCGTCAAGGACGCGGTGTGAGGCCTGGCGTTGTCATGGAGAAGGATGATATCTCGAACGGACATGTGGGGGTGAAGAAGTATTGTGCCAATCATGGGCACGCGGTTTACTTTCTTCCCCAAGATGTTGATCGACGAATATCCATAGAAAAGCACCAAAAATGAAGAAATGAATTGTTTTTGTTATTTTTATTTTATACTAAGTTTATTGATTCGTATGCGCTTATAAGTTAATAGAAATCCCAATGGGTGGAAACATGAACAGCAAAATGTAAGGCACGTCAACACACTAAGAGAGTACGCCGCGGTGGCATTTCCGCGAGTTAAAACTGTATGCATTATACAAACCGAACAATAAAAACTTGCTGACCGAATGGAATTGGAATGGATGTAATTTAAAATCAAACTCGTTTTAAATCTTTAATGGGGGTGCTTGTTAGTACTCAAATTGCCGACAGACACGTCTTTCCTTGTGCTAGTGTGCACAGGCTGCGGTTGTTGAATCGCGACCGATCTGGTAGATAGTTATAAATCGACTGAATGGAAAAGGGATGAAGTTGGGTAATTTTATTTTTCGCACTTGACAACCAAAAGAGAATATACTTCTGCTCTCTCATTGCCACGTCCGTCGATGTGTGGTGGAAAATCGGTTAATTGTAAATCGACGAACATGGGAGAATGAGAGAACAGAAACATGACGCATGATGATCTCGGGGTGGATTTGGTTGTGTGTGCATGAATCAATGTAGTTCCGAGCGAAACCCATTGACCTAATTCGGTGAATATGGTGATCTTATAGCGTTAAGCAAGGATAGTGAAGAAGGTGAATTGAACACACGATGAAACGATTGAAAAGCGAAGCAGTGAAGCATCAGACTACTGACCGTGTTTAGAATTTGATTTCCAAACTCGACTATATTCCACTGATATGAATTATTTTTATTTTGTCGCTTGGTATACAGTTCTGATGTACTTTTCTTATTCGATTTTTCGTTCGGTGTTCTTCATTATTTTTGCTTGTGAATTGTGTGTATCTGTTAGAGTTGCCACACCGCCCCCTTCCCAGAAACTTCGTTACGATCAGATTCGGTGCGAGCGACGAGCGAGCGAACGAGAGAAATGTCGGAGGGAGCCAAGCGAGTGTGTCTTGGTGTTCTA
Organism: Microdon myrmicae; assembly: GCA_963931805.1. Taxonomy (NCBI): domain Eukaryota; kingdom Metazoa; phylum Arthropoda; class Insecta; order Diptera; family Syrphidae; genus Microdon; species Microdon myrmicae. Next base: position 170,003,815 of record OZ007498.1, on the reverse strand, counting down.
TGCAGAAGTCATGATTGCGTGTGTGAAGTTCTGTTTACTACGGGGAGTGTGTGTGTGCTGCGTCGTGTACAGATCACGTCGTAGTCACCAATTATATAGCGTTAAGCAAGGATAGTGAAGAAGGTGAATTGAACACACGATGAAACGGATGAAAAGCGAAGCAGTGAAGCATCAGACTACTGACCGTGTTTAGAATTTGATTTCCAAACTCGACTATATTCCACTGATGTGAATTATTTTTTTGTTATTGCTTGGTATACGGTTCTGATGTATGTTTCTTATTCGATTTTTCGTTCGGTGTTCTTGACTATTTTTGCTTGTGAATTGTGTGTATCTGTTAGAGTTGCCACAATCTCAGAGTACATTGATCTGTACGAAGACAGAACTGTGAAGGAGAGGAAAATTAAGCTGGTGCTATTCACCTGCGAGAAGAGAGCATTGATCCCCAGCGAATGAAGTGTCTGGAGAAAGCGAAAAGGACGCCGACTTGGCCAGGCAAATCTGATCATTGGAACTAACTTAAATGCTTTGATAATTTCCCCAGCGGTCGCAAGATTGAGCAACCGCGTCGTTTGAACAGACTATGCCGTTGCCAACCGACATGATGCGAAATGGGGTTGCCGTATGGTAAAAATGTAGCTAAACTCAATTATGCATTATCTGCATAGGATAATGAGTTTAGCTATGCGTCCGTTTATCATGTTTTGCAGGTGGAATAGCTTATAAGGGGAATGGATAGAAATGACGCCCTGAAAGCGGTCGAAATAAGATATGGAATTGTGGGTTGGTTCTCCCTGTGGTATAGAGAACCCCCACAGGCATATCTCGTCTTTTGTTTCGACATACGGCTATTCCATGCTGATACCCGCTTCTGATCACATTTCTCCAACAGTCAACCGGCGATCACTTTCAATGAGCTCTCAAACGGCACGTTGTCATTTGAACGACTTGTCCTTGGGCGTCGATAGTGACTTTCGTTTTCGAAACATTCTCGGCCACTTTTAAATTCTCTGGCCTATGAATACACACGATTTTGAGACAATGTAACATCACCAAACTGTGCCTTCAATTGAGAAAAAATTTCCGAAGGTTTAACGCCTTCATTTGTTAAACATTTTATAATAATCCATTGCGCAATAGACGTATCTACCTCTTGGTCGTTCATGGCTTTACTAACTAAAAAGTCGAGCGTGACCGCTAGCCAAGGCGGTTTTCCCACGTTTCATAAACCAAGCGACGGCCACCCACAAGATTATCTAGCTCGCAAAAAAGTAAAATTACCGTTTATATTTTATTCACCCTCGTAGATCACTCCAAGGTATAGCATTCGATTTTTGCCATTAATATTCGCTGAAGTTGATGCATGTCCGGGCTTAACCCACTTACACTTTTTTGCGCTTTGCTGTCAAAGTGGTTGAAAACCACCAAATGTTGGTATTCCAACATGTTTGTCACTATACATAGTTAACTTAGGTACAATCGACTTGTGTCTACTCCTGTGGTGGTCAGGACAGAAACTTACACCATCGGGGATCCAAGCCACGGGGAAACGATTAAGAAACGGAACACTAACGCATCAATTCGATAGCGGTGTGTAGGAACTGAATTTTCATTCTCAATTACTCTTCACTGATGTGGAATGGACGTATCTGTTAGAAATGGCACGGGTTTATGAATTTTTCCTATAAAATGGTGTCCAGTTGCGAACTTTAAATTAATTGCAGGTGGTTTTGGTCCTTGGATTGTTGTGTGAACCTTTTTTTTATGTACTTTGAACAGCACCATCTTTCTTCCCTTTTTTTTTTTTTTCTTAATTCCAACGAGTTTTCATGACAATGTTTTGTTAAAGAAGTGGTGCGTAGATGAGGAAATCAGTTGTGATGCAGCATTCCTCCATTGCAAGGCGTGACTCCCATCTATTATTTCCACATAGTAATACAAGGTCCTTGCAGCTTTCTGGTAAACCTGCAAATGAGTGATTCCCCAAAATAAAAATAAATCTGCTTATAAGCTTCGCCCTTGAAGTATCTTTTAAGTTCCGCACTTCGTGTTAATGTTGAATAATTAATATCTAGTTTACTAAACGTGAAACAAAGACGCCGATGTGACGGTCGTAAGTGAAGCGTATGGTCGATGCGGAACAAGTTGAACCAGAACGTTGTCGAAATGCAACACCCACCAAAAACCGTCTATTCCTAACCTTGAAAATTGCGACAGACACACCTCCTGTGTATTGAAAATAAACCAAGCAGCAATATAGAATGCTGCAAAAATGTGCGCCTTCAAAATTCAACATTGGACTGCGCCGTGGCGTTAATCGGCTTCGTAGTTCCTTAAATCAACTCTCAGCACCTACAATTTGTCATTCTAACCGGCGTGTGTTTAATAGTGTTTTCGGCAAACGAAAGAGCGAGTTTGTGTTACATAACAATGCTATCAAATGAGACGATGTCGCACACGAGTACGAAATCAGATGATCGCATAATTTGGCCATTAAGGCCATTGAGCCCGGTGATGGACATGTGAAAGTACGCCGCCTAGAACTTATATAACAACTGCCCACAATGTTGGCGTTTCTCTCAGAATCGAAGTGAAATGACGAAATTCTCAGAATCATCGCGTCGGAAATGTATCAGTGAAGATACTTTTTTTTTGTTGGCACTGTTCCACCGAAGAATCTATGTCCCATATTGTATCGCCCATATTTGCGCGGTGTTCGAACACCTCCTGAGCTGTCTCGGTCAAATATCTTGTAAACGATTTATGTCCTATTTCAGTCGATTTAATTTGGCGAACATGTGGGAGTTGACCGGCCGATGATAGTGAAGGATTTAAAAGCAAATTAGAAGCAACGTTCGGATGCGTAAAATGTGAAGGGAGCACGTCCATCGCATTATGAGTACAAGCAGTATCGATTGGCATGGCGCTTACTCACTGCACATTTCCCCAACCTCACTAGGTATTTATACACCTGTTAGACGGTGGTGTGACACGAATAAGGTGTCTGATTCTCTATTTGGTATCCGCCGACCACCGCGATACACCGGCGACAAATAAGGTGTCTGATTCTCTATTCGGTATCCGCCGACCACCGGCTGAGTGCTATTTCCAATGATTACGTAAGATTCTTTGGGGGGTCGATAGTAGTAGTTAGATCTATTTAGGATCCGTCACCGAGCTTGTTGAGTCAGCGATGATTAATTGGAATCACGGGTGAGAACGTCATAAAGAATAATAGCTTGATGAAGGGTACTTACGGTATTTGCCAGAGTATTAATTGATTTTCTGGTCGTTCACGAAGCCTGTCACGAAGAGTTTTGGATGTGTCACTTGTTGTCAGTGGCTTGGGTCATTATGCCACAGATCATTGACTTTTGGCGATGTGTGCGTCGACGTATTAGACATTTGTGTTGTTAGTACTAATCGCTTGTAAACAGCTGGAAGTTGTTTCGTTTAATATGTCAATTAACATAAGATGCTCTTTGCCGTGTCAACATTTTAGCACTTGTCAATTAACTTCAGTTAACTGATAGTTAGACACTTGAAACAAAACCACATTTGCCATCAAAAACACATCACTGGGTGTTCCGATGGCGCCTGTATAATAATTCATTATTACGAGGGTTGTCTCTTATGTTTCCGGATTTGGCAACCCTAGTGTTGCAATCCGGCAATTGACAGCTCTGTCGTAAAGTTGGACATTTTTGAGGTCATACGCACTCAGAACGTTTTGACATACGAGCGCTATTTGTGTTGTTTACAGTAACTTAAAAGATTCATCTCGGCCCAAAAATGGAATTAAATCGTCAACATTTTCGTGCGATTATTTTTTACAACTTTCGGCGTGGATTAACTCAGCAACAGTGCATGGATGAACTTAATTCAATTTTTGGCGATGAAGCTCCATCAAGGACCAGTGTTTATCGATGGTATGGTGAATTCAATCGTGGTCGTAGTTCACTCCAAGATGAATTTCGTGAAGGTCGTCCAAAATCAGTTGTTGTTCCGAAAACCATTGATGCTGTGCGCGAACTGATACTGGAAGATCGTCATGTGACCTATCGTGAGATTGAGTCAATCTTAGGCGTTAGTGGGACCAGCATACATTCAATATTGCATAAACATTTGACTGTCAAAAAAAATTGTTCGCGTTGGATCCCACACAATTTGTCAATCGCCCAAAAAAAGGCTCGTGTCAATTGGTCGAAAGAAATGCTCAAAAAATACGGTCGCGGTGCTTCGAAACACGTCTATGACATCGTGACAGGTGATGAATCGTGGATTTACGCGTATGAGCCCGAAAGTAAACAGCAGTCGACTGTCTGGGTGTTTCAAGATGAGCCAAAACCAACAAAAGTTGTTCGCGCACGAAGCACTTCCAAGCAAATGGTCGCCTGTTTTTTCGGAAAGACTGGACATGTCGCAACCGTACCACTAGAACAACGCAGAACAGTCAATTCTGAGTGGTACACAACCATTTGTTTGCCAGTTGCCTTCCAAGAAATCAGGAAAACCAACCGCCGAAGACGGATCACTCTTCACCACGACAATGCGAGCTCTCACACATCGGCTCCGACAACTGCATTTTTGAGCACCCAAAACATCGATTTGATGGGTCATCCGCCTTATAGTCCTGACTTGGTATCGAATGACTTCTTTTTATTCCCGTACGTAAAAAACAAACTGAGAGGTCAACGTTTTTCGACACCTGAAGAAGCGGTTGCTGCATTCAGAATGCATGTGTTGGAGATACCTCAATCAGAGTGCCAAAAGTGCTTCGACAATTGGTTCAAACGCATGCAAACGTGTATAGATCTGCATGGGGAATATTTTGAAAAACAATAAAGTGATTTTCGATGATCAATATTTGTTTTTGTTCTCTAATCCCGAAATATAAAAGGCAACCCTCGTAGTAATAACTAAAACCACCTCAAGAGCAAAGAGTTGACTCCTGCACCTACATGCAGACAGTCACTTCGCAAGACAGAACCTTGTTGTTAATTGCACTGCATTGGATTTCTAAATTAGTAAGTTACCTTCTACATATTTTATTTTAAAAGCTGTTCTTCCGACCACTACAGCCTCCCTCGCCTTTTGATAGATTATCTCCTTAATTTCATTTAATCTGTGTCAGCGTAATGAACCCGGAAGTTTTAAGAACACTTAATCCCTCGATTGAACAGGTACACCGTTCGAGCTGACGGCTTTATACGACCTTTAAACTATACACTTACACCTATAACTGCTAATGCCATGTAAACAGTTTTTTAAGTCTTCCCGAAAAGGTATTCGGATTCATTACACAAAAGCACGTATATTCATGACATTCCTTTAAGTCCTTCTGGGAGCGAAGATATCATCTTTCACCCACAGTAATCCTTATAATCCAATTTACTTAACATTGGCAAAGCATGGTATATAAGTAACCTAACAGCTTGACAAACCGTGTGGTAATTATTGAAACATAAGTCTTCTACTCGACTTATTTCCCCGATTGATTAATTTATTCTTGTTCAGGCTTTTTATCACAATTTACAACGGCATATACCAAAAGACAGGCACCCCTGCCCCGATTATCCTGTTCAGTAAGGTCACTTTGATTGAGCATCCTTTGGCTTCTTAATCAGAAGCAAACGTATCTTTCAATATTTACCAGCAATAAATTTTAATTTCAACGGCAATGTGTGCGACAGGTTTCCTTGACCTATATCATGCGGTGACGCATCCTACCAGCATACGGCCACCAAAGCATGAGGTTGTATTCTCTTTGCTGTACCGTTTAACCAAAGCTGCTATACAAATTACCCTCACATATTAAGCTTTTGTGCCGTGTCTACTTCTTCCTTAGTATCCTTGTTCAAGTTACGGTATTTCGCCGGCGCAAATAATGAAATAACTTCATTGTATGTGTCCTGTTGCCTTAATTAGCTGTCTTGCTGGTATGCTACGCTTCCACTCTTACTCAGATGTTTCCTTCGTCTCTCCTTGGGCCAGTTGCCTTTAAGCCTATTAAGAACACCTCTCGACAATGTTATACGACTAAATAGAGTTGCTCTTTCCTTACATGACAGAACACTTGGTGGGATTCCAGAAAGGGATTTAATTTCTTGTAAAGAGATAAGGGAAATTATTATTTAAAATGCCAGCATTGTTAATGAGGTCCTCGAAATAACGGTGTTGAAGGCATTCTCCATGAGATAAACGATGTTATGAGAAAAGGTACTTGGCAACCCCTCGGTGTGTAAAATACTGGTAATTAACTTCTTGAAGTTTATTTTGGAAAAATTTGTGCGCTTATTATTGAGTGAAGGAATGATTATAGCCACGGCACCCTAAGGAAGTTGATTCATTGAAAAATATATATTAAAGGAGTTGTGCTTGAATATAAAAATAAAAATTAAAAATAATAACATCGAAGGGCCCTGTAGGCAAGAGAATTTAGGGTCCATAACTCGTCTCCATTTTACAGCGATGAAGACATAGAACTTTTAGAACGGTTGGATTTGGTATCTACGGTCACACCAGCGTTACAATATCTTTGCCAACTCAACTAGCGGTTGACATACAATGGAAGAAGCCAGAATAATAATGGACCGTCGTGTGGTTGCTTAACTTTCTAAAGTTCTTCAACACCGGTTGGTTAGAAACCATTGCATATAATTTAACAAATTTGGGGATAGCCGCGTACTTATTGTGTAACACATTATCTACGATATGATAACGGATAAATAATTTGTTTGTGGTGATATAGTTTCCAATGTATTTACATATACCCTCTGTCCCGAAATAAACCGAAATGGATTAAAAAAACACCAACAGTTAATTACTTTTTACAAAATCATTATATTTTTTCGAAATAATGTGCACGTACTTAAACATTACTTAAAGGTTTGCAGCAGAGTGCAGTGAATTCTAAGAATATGTGCGGGTTCTAAGAATATGTGCGGGTTCTAAGTATAGTACCAGGACAGGGGCACGGATTCACTTGATTTCCCATCACTTGATTCGCCGAATTCACAGGGAGAAAAAAAAAAGTAGAAATAATAACGCGTACTGGAGTTGGTTCGATGTTAATGTTCCTTTTTATTCTTTGTCAATATCCACATTTATTTACATTGGTTACGTATAAAATTTTTATTTACACAATTTGGTTACACTACGTCTGCTTAGTTCTTGAGTTTTTATTGTAACTATAAGATTTATTATCCTATCAAACATTTGTTTGCAATAAACAACAGCAACAAATTATGTCTTGCACGTTTAACTATGTCTAGGACTTAAAACACTTTGGTTTCGATGAATAGCGGCAACGAATTATGTCGAATTATGTGCATGCACACGCTGCGGAGGTTGAACAACCACCTGGCGCGGCGTGACCGACCGAGTAGAATATCGGCAAGTGACTGATCCCAATTAGGTATGAAATTTAGATTTTTGATTTGCACAACGATCGGCTAAAGGTAATCGCGATCTCCTGTGCATGCCTCAATTTTCTACCCTCACCGAGGTGGATAAAATACTTGCGTATTCGTTCGACGTCGAAAGGATGAAGAAATCAAAAGGAAAGCCTCCGAGGATGTTCCACTGACCTAGTGCGGTGACTGTGGTGATCTCGGAGTGCATTTAACTATGGAAAGACAGAATTGCGAAGGAGAGGAAAATGTATCTTGTACTATTCACCTGTAAGAAGGGATCATTGATCCCCTGCGAATGGAGTGTCTGGGGAAAGTGAATAGGACGCCGAATTGGCTAGTGAAATCTGATCGTAGGAACTAAATTAAATATTTTGATAATTTCCCCAGCGGCCGCATGATTATGCAACCGCGTCGTTTGATCAGACTATGCCGTTGCTAACCGACATGATGCGATTTCCGGTGGAAATCTTATGGGTTAGCGAAATGGAGTTGCCGTATAGCATAAAGGTAGCCAAACTCAATTATGCATTGTCTGCATAGAATAATGAGTTTAGCTATGCGTCCTTTTGGGAAATATGATATTTCAGGTGAATAGCTTGTAGGAGGTATTGGGGTTGAGGTGACGCGCTGTAAGCGGTTGAAATTGGGTTGGAATTGTGGCTTGGTTCTCCATGTAATATAGAGAACCCTCACAAATACTTTTAAGAATACATCTTTTGGTGATACTTCAAATACCACAGAACAGGATTGGACAAAGTGTTTCATTACTTTGAGTAACAAACGAATAAAAGCTATTTGTAGATGTTTTGATATGTAGCATGAGCAGAAGTTGCATTTTTCCAAGCGCATTGCAATAACTTTTTTCACCAGTAAAAATTGAATACAAGAGGGTACTTCAAAGCGGCCTTCTTCTGGAGTGCAAAGCGGAAGTCATACCCAACATTTGCCAAAGAAATCGCTCCACAAGACAAGCCGACGGATCGCACCCGTTTGTGGTTCATCTCCCGACGGCGCGAACATCCCTGTATCAGAACTCGTTCCGTCACAGAGCGGGGAAGCTGTGGAACTCCCTTCCCACGCGAGTGTTCCCGCAGCGTTGCAACCTGCAACTGTTCAAAAAGAACTGCAACAGTTATTTGATGGCATCTCGGGGCGCCCACTCGACGCTATAGGTTCGCCTCTCCCGAGAGAAGTCTAATAAAAAAAAAAAAAAATTAGAAAATTCTTTACACCAGCATTTCACAAACCCAAGGGCAGAGTTGGCCTTAAGAATAATCTCATCAATATGTGGGATGAAGCTAAGCTCCCTGTCAAATAAGATGCCGAGGTCACGTATTTTAATTTTTTCATTTTTAAAACATTTTTTTATTTTCTTTTTATCTTCTTTATTTTGTATTATTATTTATTGGCCTGTAGGAACCCGGAAGTTCATGACCTCATCGACTCGGCTCCGCCATTGCTCCCTGTCCTGTGCACTCTCCTTCCACGTTCGACCATCCGATCCGATCTCGTCAAGGTCCAATCTAACATTGCCCTTTCATCTCCGTTGCGGCCGTCCTGTCGGTCTCTTTCTTGCTAGTTTACCGTCAAGAATTCTATGCACGGTCCTATCATCGCCCATTCGCGCTACGTGTCCGGTCCATCTTAATCTTCGCGACTTGATCACTCTCACTATTGTAGGTTTGCGGTATAGCTCTTCCAATTCGTGGTTGTGGAGTTTCCTCCATTGTCCTGACTCCTCGTCATATTTACCGCCAAATAAACCCCTTAAAACTTTATTCTCGAATACGCGGAATTTGTTCTCTTCCCGTTTTGCGAGAGCCCATGTTTCGCATCCGTATAGAGCAATCGTCGTGATTGTGGTTTTTTATCTTCTTAGTTTCTAAATTACATGCTAGACAAAAAATGCTAAATTTTATGTTATATTATAACTTACTGGTGCTTCGCAGACGCTCTAAGCTAAACATTACATAACTATTGTATAATTTGCCTTTCGGGGACAGAACTTTGTTTGTGGCTATACTTATGATTACTTAAATGACAAAGAAAATTTTTGGAAAACTTTGTGTCGAATTTTTTTCTTAAAATGTAACCTACATACTTTTTTTTTTTTTTTGAGAACTTAACTTAAATCTTATACTACCCTAATTCTATAACGGCTAAGTCTATGTAAGCTGGCTGATGATAGTGTGATTCTATACCGACTTTGGTATCCAGGTCTTTATATGCCATTCAACCACCAGAACTGTTGACGCTGTCCAATACTATCGTCCCGATCTCTGTGGGAGATAGCCCTACTGAAGCGTAAGAGCCCTTCTTCGGTACGCGTTACTTCCCGGTCGTAGCACAATCGCCCATCTACGGATGATCTACTTACATTATAGATCGACGGAATTCCGGATCTATCATGTATAAGCCCTTTCATGTTCAAATCAAGGAACGCCTCTGGTGGAACAAAGCCGTTGCGATGCACGTTCTGATAGTACAGGGTATTTGGATAATAAGCCCCGAAAATTAGGTCATTGGACGAGCTTATTGCTCTGGAAATATGTCCTCTGATTAATTTGATCATAAAATTATAAACCTTATTTATGCAGGCTTCATTATATAAAGTCTCATTTGAGTAGTACTTTTTATATTCCGATACCAGTGTTCGATATAATCTGAGACAACTTCTGAGACACGGTGCGCGTTACTTCCCGGTCGAAGCACAATCGCCCGTCTACGGATGATCTACTTACATGATAGATCAGCGGAATTGCGGATCTATCCTGTACTTTGCCCTTTCATGTCCAAATCAAGGAAGGTACTTCTTGTAGTCCGATTCCGGTGTTCGATATAATCTGAGACAACTTCTGAGACACTTCCTTTCGAACACCCGAATCTTTTCCATCAAATTTGGACCTATGTTAATCCATACTGGACTACCATATATGAGCATTGGACTGATTAGCGTCATGTAGCATATGACTTTTTACCCTACTGTCAAGTTGGCTACTGTGAAATAGCCTCCTTGTCATAGCAAAAGTTTTCCTCGCTTTTACCAAAGAAGCCTCTACATGTCTGTTGAAAGACAGATATTGATCTAGCCAGATGCCAAGGTATTTAACTAAACTCTTGGTTTACAGCTTATCTCCATGCGGTCGCACCATAACTAGCTTTCACCAATTTTTCCTTGTGTCCTTCGTGGCTTTATATAATGGCGTTCTAAATAGGATGGCTTCACATTTCTGGAAGTTGATCTTAAGTTTCCAGTCGTCGCTACGTTTGTGGGAGAAGGTGATGGAGTGACATTTGACACGTTGAGTTCGAGGCAGCTATTACGGCACCAAGTTGTGGAGCTTTCGAGATCCGTTTGGAGAAGTGAGGAGTCGAGAGTAGAGATGATCTTGAACCTAAAGTGAAAACAATGTCTTAAATGGCATTCATTCGACCAGAATTGATGTATAGTTGTATGATATTGTGCAGAGTGGCATAGAGGAATTTTCTGATTTTAGGGGCATGCTCCGAAACTAAGCGTACTCCCATGCCGATCGGAATGAGCAGTTGTAGAATGTGGTATATAACTTTTCTACTCTATATAGTGGACTTACGTTCACGGTGTATACAGGAGAAGAGCGCACACTCCCCGTCTGATCATACATTTCTAATGGTTGCTTAATCATTATCACGCAACGTAGATGCCACAGCGATTTAAATATCACACCCCGTGGCGAGTTTCTGGGCGATAGTCATATGTTTCATGGGTAAACAGTTTCCGGACCACTGGTAAAATGAAGAGAAAAGGCACAGACTTCCACAAATAACAAACTGACCTTAAAACGTTGACATGACAAGGCATCCTGTTATGAGTCAGTAGTTCATATCCCCCAACACACAGACACCATTTTTCAATATATGTAAATAAGCCGAGCATGTGCTGTTGGAGCCCTGTTAACCACAGTCAACCTCCCGAGGATTCACAACGTTGTAGTGTTTGATGTCCAGTATCGCATGATTCAGGAGTTTTCGGTGTCAATTCTCGACAATATATATGTGGTATATGACTGATTTCAGCAGAAGGGTATCACAGTATACACAGCGCAAGTGTTAATGACCATTTTGCTGCAACATTTCCCAAGACGAAAAATCTTCAGATATCTTGTTTGGAAGATGTTGTCCACGGGCAGTTTCGAAACTTATTTATCATCCTGTGTATAATTAATACAGCAAATAAGTTTAAAAACTGTTGAGAGTGGTCTCTGAATTACAATTAGGTCACTTAGTTGCATAATTAAGAGTGGATTTTAAAAACCATAAAGCAATACGCTTGATCTATATTATTATTGACTGTATGGTAGGAACAAACATCTATGCAGAATCACATTCTAAGTAGTCGCAATGATTTTCCGTCTATCCGCCCGTGGCCAATTATGTAATCAATCAAGGATCGTATGACACCGATGACGTCCACGAAATTGAACGGTCTCACCGTTTAAGTATGATTATTTTTACCATATACTGCGCAGCAAATACGGTGTTGTTCTT